>VDFB02179234.1:71170368-71193588 GCA_007258455.2 Sequoia sempervirens
GAGCACTCCCTCAAAGGACAAAGAAGTAAAAGAGGTAAGTAATGAAGACATTATATCTTAGCTCTTTGATTTAGTAGAAAATTGTCTAGAAGATGAAGAGGAGTCATGTGAGGATGAAGTTCAAATGTTTCACCAAAGAGCAACCATGTATCACTTAAGAAATAGGCAAGTAGGAGGGCCTTTCACAACCTCTATTCCACCTAATAACTTTAGTACCCCACTTGATCCAAATTCTAGTAACAATTTAGGTTACCCCCATGTGCCCACTCAATACTTTAAGAAAAACAAGCAATCAAATCAAATGCAAAACCAATCCACTAGCTCTTCCCAAGGAAAAGCCTTTGAAGCTGAAATTGAACAAATGGATGAATATGTTGCTAAAGAATTCAAGAAGGTGAAAATAATCTTGTCTACCTTTGAATTCTTAAGGTCCCAGAAGTTAGGAATGCTTTCTTTAGAGTGATTAATGGGACTACTTCCTCCAAGTCAACAAAAGAGATACCTACCAAGAGATTCTCTTTTGATGAATCACAACATGATCCTATAATCAAATAAATCTTAGGCAAGAAAATAGATGTGCCTCCCAATCAACAAATGAAAAAGCAACCCACTAAGGAGCAAAACCAAGTGTCAAGCAAGGACAATGCCAATGAGAAAGATAAGAATCAAGTAGCTCAAGCAGATACACATATAGGCTCGTTCCAAGGGAAGTTAGAAACACCATCCTTCCTCACCACTATCAAAATATTTGGGAAGAACCTACATAACTTCTTGCTCGATTTGGGAGCATCGACCAATTTTATGTTGTTAGCCATATGCAAGGCATTGGGAATCATTTTGACTCCTTCTAGGAAAAAGGTGACCCAACTAGATTAAACCAGGGTGAATATAATCAGAAAAATTAACCAAATCCCTATGCAAATTGCTATGGATCCAAGAGTGCAACAAGTTATTGACATTCAAGTTGTTGAAATCCTGAACATGTATGGCATAATACTAGGACAAGCCTTCACCAGGTCATTGAATAGGTATTCTATGACTAACTTTTCTCACATGTGGCTACCATGGAAGGGGCTACCAAATCAATTTGTATTGACTGGGAGCCACGTATAAAATTTTTGATCACATAGTACAACAACACCAATGAGGTTATGTTTGTAGACACGTAAAATGTACCGATTGACATTGTGCATTTGATCCTAACCACTAACATTGTTTCATCCTGAATCATCCTTCGGTCTAGCCATTTAATCAAATACCCTTATCTAATTAAATTCATCAATATTCCTCCCTTAATTGAATAAATCAATTATCCAATTAAGTCACCTCTTCTCGACAATAAAATTAACCGTTTTGATCTAATTATATGATTTAATTAAATAATTAATTTTATTTGATTAAATCTCTCATAGTCTATCTATTAAATTAAATAAATTAAAATCTTATTTAGTTTAATCTAACATTCATCCCTTTTAATTAAATAAATCATGAATCTTTATTTAATTAATCTCTTATCACATTCCTCTCATATTTGATTTAAATAAATCCACAAATTTAAGTCAAATAGGTCACATCATTTAAACCCCTTCATTAAATTAATTAACTTTGATTAATTTAATCTCCTCTCATGTCCTATCCTCTAGCTTTTACCACTTGGACATGAAAATAGATTTAATTGATTTATTAAATCTCTATTTTCCTCAACAAGGCATCTTTTGGGAATATTCTCCAAGTTTGAATTCAAAATCCAAGTTGACATGTACATCCAACAAGGCATTTAGTCTCTCTTAAATGTCCTTTTCCTTGATCCAAGTGGCATTCAATGCACTCTTTATTCCCTCTTGCATGTCATTTCAACAAATTCAAAATTCAAAAATAGGCATTCATTCACACAATCCTCAAAACTTGTACATCCTCCATCCACTCATAGGTTGACAAGTGGCATCTTTCCATTGGATGAATGTTAGTCCCACATTTCTCTATTTTGGGCATTCATCCATCTTGGCATTCTATAAATAAGAGGCTTCATTCCTCATTTTGGCATCCACAATTTGATTAAACATACTATGCTCAAATTATTAGCAAATTCCATCCATTATCATTGAATCTTAGCTAGGTTATGTAGATTTTTCCATTGGATCACTCAGTATTCTTCATCAAAGTGGATCATTCATCAACATTCATCAAGATTGCATCATAGGAGTTGGGAAAGGGCCAATTTCCACATCAAATTGGCACCAATTCCCCCATGGGATCAAGAGTTTTCTCGTTTAATTAGGATTCAATATCTCTTTTTGATTTCTTATTGTATTCTTCATTGCTTTTCCTAATTTAAACTATGGTAATGGATTTCATGGGGAATCCTTGTTCTTACTTGCATTCCACCATCTAATGTTTTTTTTCTTATTGTTTTGCAAGTATTAGGATTGGGGTTCATACAATGTTTGCTGAAACAAAGTTGGGTAATTATTATCCCATGGCATACTAAGAAGAATCAAAGCCACTAGAAGAGGAGGTGATTGAAGAAGCTCTCAAGTTGTGAAGCTCCCCTACTGATTTAAATTACACACCTCAAATCACAAAAGTGTTGGTTGAGTTAGATGATGAGGAATCCAATGATGATGACAATTTGGGATTATTGGATGGATTCGAAGAATTTATTGAAAAATGTGTGCAAGATTAGCTCAACTTAGGAGCAAAGATGAATTTCCAAGAGCTTGTGTTACCCAATTGGTGTAGGGTCCATAATGCTAGCCACTCAGAATTTTAATACTACCTTTGTTAAACAATAGTTTCTCATATCTATGGAAACGTTTCTCAGAGAAAGGAATTCCAAATGGAACAGCTTGACCATAGCAATGTTGAACCCATGCTTTCACCAGAAGCTACTAATGCAAGTGCATAAATAAAGAAAGATGAATGTATGATCAACCTTGGAGCTAAAGAATCCTCCAAGTTCTGGAAACTATGCTTTGATGGATATAAGTCCTAACAAGGAGTAGGAGCTAGATTCAAAATTATTAGCACCACAGGTAAGACCTACTTCATTGCTCATAGGCCTCAATTTTATTGTACGAATAATGTAGTAGAGTACAAAGCACTAGTCCATGGTCCTTTGATGGCTCTAAGGAAAATTGTTAAAATGCTACAAGTCTTTGTAGAATCAAAGTTAGTAGTAAAGCAAGTCAGGAAGTTGTATTCCTACCATGACGGAAGGCTAGCAAACTATAGACATAGGGTTTGGGATCTTTTAGAGAGCTTAGATGCATTTAATATTTAGTTGATTCCTCAAAGTAAGAATCACACTAATGATGCCTTAGCCCAAGCCATCAGTACCCTCCAACCTCTATCATTGTCTAGCCTCAAAAGGTTCACTGTCGATCTTACTTCCACTTCATTAGTGCCAGAAAACATTACAATTTTCAAGTATTCAATGATGACAAGCACATCGTAGACTTCATTACCAGCTCTAATGTATTTTCAACCCAAATAATCAATAAGGTCAAGCTTGAAGAGGTTGAATTGGATATAGGAGTCATTAACCTCAAAACCAACATGATTCCTAGGGGTATGGTCCAACTTGAGGGTATATTTGATTTATATCATATTAGAGATCAGGATCAACAAGCAAATAAGGATTCCATCAATAATCAGTGTGACACTCATAATCTTGGAACAACTGAGGCGGTTAAAAATTTATTCATTGGTAAAGTGTGCATGCGAGAAGAAAAAGAAGGAATCATTGATGCCTTGCACAAGTACCATGACATGGTCACTTGGAGCTACGAGGATCTAAAAACATATGACACCTCGATCATCATGCACACCATTCCCCTCAAGTCAAACATGTCAACTTTTTGGCAACGATAGTGCCTAATCAATGCATTGTTGGAGCCTATTATTTACAAGGAATTTTAGAAGTTGTTGTCCACCAAAATTATCTTCCCAGTTAGGAACTCCAAGTGGGTGGCCAATTTGGTCCCAGACAAGAAAAAGAATGGAGAAATCAGTTTGTGTCTAGACTTTCACAACTTGAATAGAGCTTCGAAGAAGGATAATTATCTAGTGCCCTCATTGGATGAGGTGTTGTAGATACTCAATGAGTCTGAAATGATTTCTTTCTTAGATGGATACTCTGGGTATAATTAGGTAATGATGCAATATGAGGAAAGGCACAAGACAACATTCACCACCAAGTGGGGAACATTCACATACGAAAGGATGCCATTTGGAATCATCAACGCTGGAGCCACTATCTAGTGTGCAATGGATATTTCCTTTAAATATCTAATTGGAAAGTGCATTATCATTTACATGGATGACCCCATGATGTTTTCAAAGAAGCGAAATGATCATGTCGCTGATCTCTGCAAAGTTTTTCAGAAATGTAGGGAATTTAGGATTTCCTAGATTTGAAGAAGTGCATATTTGGAGTTACCAAAGGCAAGCTGCTTAGGAATGTGATATGAGAGAAAGGAATCTTGATTGGCCTCGAACACATTTAGGCTATCTTAAAAATTCAGCTACCTGACAACAAGAAGAAGCTGAAATCTTTCTTTGCAAAGATAAACTTTGTCAGGAAATTCATCACTAGCTTTGTTGAGATATTTAAGCCACTCAATGCTATGTTGAAGTAGGATGCTAATGTTGAATGGAAATTGGAGACCAAACAATCCTTTGAGAAAATTAAGAAATTGATTGTTGATGCACCTATACTAGTTAGTCTAAATTACCTGAAGTCATTCTACATCTACTCATTCGCTTTAGACCATTCCTATGCTAGCATATTGACTCAAAAGGATGATGAAGGAAGTGAGCACCAAATTTCCTTCATGAGTACTCCATTAAAAGATGTTGAAATGAGGTAACATAATGTGGAGAAGCAAGCCTATGCCTTAGTCATGGGAGTTAAGAAAATTCAAACATTACATTCTATGGAACAAGGTGTTTTCCATAGTGCCTAATCCAATAGTAAAGACATTGTTGATGCATAATGTGTTATGTGAAAGAAGGGAAAAATGAATCACCTTGCTGCAAGAATATGACATGGAGATTAAACCCATGAATTTGGTAAGAGGGCAGGACCTCACCTGAACAATAGCTAAAACATTGACTGAGGCTAGACCCAAGCTCACTATTCAACAATATCAACTTAAAGATGTCTCTCCTAGAGAGTGGTATAACAACATTTTTTACTACTTTTTGAATAACAAGTGCTTTCCTCACCTGCAGGGAGTTCAAAATTGTTCTCTCCAATTGAGGAGTAACAACTACATGCTACAAGGGTCTATACTATACAAGAGGAATCATGAAGGGGTTTACCTTAGATGCCTTGGGAAAGAAGAGGCAACATAGGTGTTAAAGGAATTTCATGATAAATTTGGCATAGGCCACGGCTCTGGTCCTTCCACCGCTCATCAAATCTTGCAATCTAGGTATTATTGGCTAATGGTGTTCAAGGATGCATACAATCATGTTTGAACCTGCCATGTATGCTAGATGGCTACAACTGAGAATAGAATATTGTTATCCCGCTACAACCAATTCTTGAGGTAAGCCCTTTCACTCAGTGGGGACGCGACTTCATTAGTTTGGTAAGCCCACCATATTCTATGGGTCATAGATACATTCTAACTACCTCTAATTATTATGCTAGATGGACAAAAGCAATTACATGTAGGTAATGTACTACTAAGGTGGTTATTAATTTCCTTGAAAGTTTTAATCTAAATCATTTTGGTTGCCTGTATTCCCTTGTTTATGATAATGGCCCCACATTTTCCTCACTCAAATTTTCTAGTTGGGCTTTTGATTATGGTATTGCCCTTAATTTCTCGTCCAGTTACTACCCTCAACGAAACGACCTAGTTGAATCCATAAACAAAAATCTGATCATTGTAATTAAGAAGTTGCTCGATAAGAACCCTAAACACTGGCACACCTAGCTATGTTTTACTATTTGGGCAGATCATACACACCACAAGACCTCTCTTGGCGATTCTCCATTCCATCTTGTCTATGGCATGGAACCTATTTTTCCCATGCACTTGAGGATCACTACCCTCCAGTTTGTCAACACCTTTTATTAAGAGGGAGACTGTCGAGAAGCCTATTTAGTTGAACTACTCACTTGAAGAAGTTCGTGACTGAGCTATTGAATTTTTTTCCAAACATCAAGGCATGGTCAAAAGATGGTTTCACTGATGAGCCAAAGTAAGGCCTTTAGAATTGTTGATTTGGTCCTATGTTGGGACAAGGCCCATGAAAAGAAAGGGGGGCATGACGAATTCGACAAGCTCTGGCTTGGTCCTTTTCAAATCTCTAAAATTCTAGGAGATAATGCTTTCCACCTCAAGACACTAACTAGTGAAGAGGTCCCATTGCCTATCAATGGGCAGCAACTCAAGCATTACTTCCTTGCTTAAGCTCTTCTAAGCTAGTCTTTGTAAATACTTGTATATAGGTTGGTTTGGGTTTCATTTGTTTTGTTGTCTTGCTTTGATTTTTTTTTTCTCATTCTCCTAGCCATCTTGTTTTGCTGAGGGTGTTCCCTTGTTTTCCATGCAGTGTATGTGCTCAGTTTGATGAACGGTTCACTTTGCTACTAGCTCTTTTTGTTCTCTAGATAAATATTCACTCCCAACCTTTGGTATTTGATCACTTCTATAGAGTGGTTTCCTAATTTGAATTCGAATTTGACTTAGAACATGACCCTTGGTTGAATCCTTTCACACTCATCTCAGATAATTAATGAAATGCACATTAATGTGGTTTCTAAAGAACTATACAGTGGTTGTGATGAGTGTCTATCAAGTGAAAAATTTTGAGTCTACTCTAGTAACCACTATGATTCCAAGCCCACCATAAGCTTCAATGCTTACATGGTTGAGAAAAGAAAGAGCACCAAAAGGAAAAAATTTGAGAAAGAAAGGAAGAAAATAATGAAAATAAAGCAACTATGTGGGTGTGCAAACAACTCTATCGAGGCCATGGATGCTTTTTTGATAGTAGAGAAATGTTCGTGGGGTCATAGAGACAACTTCGTTGGGGCTATGGATGCCTGACTAGTAGTAGAGAAATGTCTAGGTTACTTTTAGGGTTAAACAATTTATGTAGTTTGATTTGCTTAATTAATGGTCATTTGTCATAGTTTATAAGGAAAAGGAATAAACTCACCATACACACACTTCTGAGAGGTCTAATGATTTGATTCAGTTAAGGATCCCCATTCTCCTTCTAGTTCCATAGTTGACTTATGGAAACTGACTCTTGGTCTGTGAAAGTAGAGATTCTAGGTTCTAAATGAATCTTTATCCTTAGAACACTCAAGAGCGTTCTCCCAGCAGAGTTGCCATTTGTTGTGTCTATAGCACACATGCACCATTCAAAATAGGGACCCTCTCTTTTTCTCTTTTTTTGGGTCACTTTTGCCTTCATCTCATTTTGTGTGCCCACTATTTTGAGTTCCAATTGGCCAAGGAATCGCAACATTATCACCTTGAGTTGACCAAGTTTCACCAACCTTGAAATTTTCAAGTCGTTTTCCTTTGCAAAATTCCTCTAGCAGTTTCCCTTAAGTCCTTAAAGCTGGTGTTCTTCCCTAGTTGTGGGTCCGCCCATGCGGGTCACTCCTAGCATGATTCCATTTTTCCTTCACAATTTCTATAGTGGCCGAGTTAGGTTGTCCAACCACATTGTGGGGTCCACATCTTTCGTTGCTGACCCCTTTACCAACTAGCCAAATGATGAATTCTTGACTGCTGCCAACCCTACTAGCTCCTCCTTTCTTGTTACCGACCTTTTTAAACCTTGTTCCAACCAACCTCATTAGCCACCATAAAGGCATTAAATGTAGGTAATTAATGTCAAATTTGCTATAAATAGCCCAATCAACTTGTCATTTTCACTCCATTGGTCAGAAATTGTCAGAGCTCCTATCATTCGTCATCGCCTTCACATCTACAACACTTCAAGCATGAATTCAACCACTTTCTTCATTGTATTTCATCGAGTCTACTAGGTGATTATGTCGCCACTCTAGCTGTGCTTCCTCCAATTTTTTTCTTTATAACTTTGAAAATCTTAAGAAAGAAAACTATTCAAATCCTTAGGTAGCTAATTAAGGAAGAGACCTTGCACAAAACCCACCTTTTAGAAATTTGAAAACCTTTCAAATCGAACATTTAGGGCCTCATGGAACTCAACCAATCCTTCATTGTTCTTTACCAGGGCACTCAGGCCATTGCGGCCTACAAGCTAGCCTTCACCATCGACCTTGAAAACCAAATTCCAAGCTTTAGAAGCCTTGGTTGTCACCTTTGGAAGGCCTGTGAATGTGGATTGATGCCTCCCTTTTGTCATCACTGATTAAGGGAACCAAAACCTAAGTTTTAAGTCAGGGTCCTCAATATATTGCTAGCTTGCCCCTGCAGACCACCACTCATGGGCCACCCTAGCTTACTCTCTATTCCTCACATGGCTACCTCCTTCTAGATTTCTATGTGGCATGCCCCACCTAGCCCATGTCCTAAGTAAAACACTAAGCCTTGAGCCTCTTTTGTGGGATTTTCTTTGCAGGTTTTTGTTATCCCTTCATTGTTGACTTAACAACTATCATACATAGTGGGGCCCTCACTTCCGCCCGCCTCACGAATCCCACTTCTCCTATCGTCGTATAAATTTCGTAAAATTTTCTTAAGGTTGTACCCCCTTGCAGGTTAGGCTTTACAGACTATCAGCCATGAGCCACCTATTCCCCTTTACTATTTGCAAATAGCTGTGAAGCCCCATCCATGTGTGTTGTGGACTTTGTGCCATTCATCTCCCCTTGGACCCTCATGCACAAGATTTCTAAGTAAATCTAAGAGTGGGAATTCTATTGTGGGCCACCGCCTTTGGGCCACCAACCCCTAACTATCATTCCAAATAGCCAAGCCTAACCCTCTACCGTCTGATCCCCATTGGATGAAAAATGTACGTCGATGCCTTTTGCGGGCTTCCATCCAATCTTTGCCATCTTCGAACATCCACCTCTTGGAATCTTTCCACAGGTCTCTACCTGCATGACCCCGAACGATCGAACCTTGAATGAAAGAGGAGTCAACCTTTCCTCCTGTAGGTTTTGTAATGCGGGACTCCATATGTGGACCTCTACCTCACCAAAAACATTCCAAATGATAGAGCTCCAAATGGCTAGGACATCCCCCAACCTCCACACCCTCTTGACCCCCATGACCAAAATAACTACATTAAACACTTGTGAAGTTTCATGAATGATGGACCCATGTACCCAAACACCTTAGCACCTTGGTGGGCCCCAGTTATGGTGTGAAAATATTGATGTGGGTGGTTGCATGCACGCCACCATGCCCTCTTAACCATTTCCCTGTTGTCATCTCTAAAATGGTTGCTAGCCCAGGGAAACCCACATTCCTAGGCCTGTATTGCTCTATATTCCCCAAACAAGAGCCAAATGATGAGTTTTGAAGAATGTTATGATCTTTGAAAGGTGAATTTCTTGATCTAACATCTATTTTGTAGGATTTCACTAATGCTTCCCTCATTTTAGACATGAATATTCTTAATGCACCTCTGTTTAGATCATTTATGGAATCAGCTATAGGGCCATCAGAGGCATCCATAGAGAAAGACAAAGGGAAAATTTATGGTAAAGTTCCAAGAGGAAAAGAGGATAAAGACCATATGAAATACTAGTTCTACAGAATAGAAGTCACATCTAGGGTCACTACAACCTGGGATACAATCATAGATACCAACCTTTGATAGGTTGGCCTAGATGAATTTAGATAGAGGTTCATCGCCAACCTCACCAAAGACAATATAAAGAGAATCAGAAAGAGTGGTTTGTCTAAGGCAGCCAGTTTCTCACCTTCTCTTCTGCCCCTAATGCTAGTGATGGCTTGTAGAGAAGCTTATCAGGAGAAAATTAGAAGGATCATTGATCGTGAGTGTAAAGTGTTGGCTGACTTGTCTTCTAGGTCTATATGGAAAATATTCCACATCCCTGCCTTTAACCCTATGTAGGAAACAACAAAGAAATATGCAGAAAGTATGTGGAAGGTTGACCCCCTAAAATGCAAAAATTTAATCAACCAATACTGGTTAAAGGAGAAGAGGGGTAGTGCAAACAAGGTGCCCCAGGAGATGTTAAAGAGTGACTTTTATGAGTATTATCATGAATTAGTAACCTTGTTAAGTAGAGACATGGGAATCCCTACTACATTCTACTTCCAAGATTGGATGTTTTACTTCATAGAGGATATTATTAGAGGAAAAAAAAAGTTTCATTAGGATTGAATGATTAGTAACAACTTGCATCAGTAGTTCTTGGCAGTCAAGAAGACCTAACAATTCTATATGACCTATTATTCAGTGCATCTTTTGGCTGATCCATTTCCCTATAGAGGTTTATTTGTAGCACAAATCCAAACTCTGATAAGGGTGTTGAAAGTATATGATAGGCACCCATAGCTACAATACCGAAATTTCAAAAAAGAACTAGTGCAAGGTGAAAATTTCCTTTATTGGGAATATTATTAGACTTCTTAGAGGAGACTTCAAGAGAAGAGTCATGCACAGTGCCCGTGCACTCACTCACCAGTTCAAATTCCTGTTTATACAATTCCCTAAGTTCACTTACATCATACAGAAGGCTTTTGTGAAATTCCATACAAATTTCCCTGGTATCCAAATGATTGGCTAATCTTGCTAGAAGTCTCTAGGTAGTTTCAAAATACACATACTCTCCTTAGTGGAAAACATCAGGAAACAATACTGTATCCACTCACATTCAGATAGGGAATGTACACCCTCGTGGTTGCCCAATGTGCTAAATATTTTGAAAAGGAAATTATTGAGTATAACTTGGGGCTCCACACTATTTGGCTAAGGATGGATCCATAAGACAAGTTAAAAAAGTTTGTTGAATGGGAATATGCCCACTTGCACAACATTGATGATTTTTGGGCTAACTATTGGGATGATAAGGAGGTATGCATATGACACTATATGTGTATGAATGAATACTTTGTCAAGATGGTCAAACTATTCCTAGTACTAGATCAAATCATAGAAGATGAAAACATTGTCATAGATCTGATGCATGATGCTATTACAATCCTGCAATTAACCTTAATGGACTAGAATGAAGAAGAGGTCAATGACATCAACTTTCTAATAGATCCAGTAGAGTATAGAACAAGGAAATGGATCGATTCACAAATAGCTCAATTGAAGCTCCAAGGAGCCACTTTGAACTATGACAAGCTCAAAGATGAGCTCGAGAGTGAAACAAATAGGTGGACTATTGCTGCCCCAACTGGAGAAGCCCCAAAATCTCATCCAACTACAAGGTCAAGGAAGAGAAAATAAGTGTCAGAGTGCCAACCAAAACATAGGGTGTATTGAAGGAAGCCTTTAGAGGGTGAGACCTCGAAAAGGGCCAAGAAATCAAGAAGATTATCTAAAATTATGACAATCTAGGATGACCCACTACACAAAGGAGAAGAAGAAGAGGTTGAACAACCAAAGCCACCACTTTTCACCTCTACTCTTCCCATGACCTCCATTATCAGTACCACTACTTCTCCTCCAACATCTCAAGCATTACCTACTTCTTCTCCACCCACGAGGGACATCTCAGTTCACCTTGCCTCCACCTCCCCAACTATTCCAATTATAGTACAAGACTCCACATCCACTACAACCTCACCACTCTCATCCTCCTCAATGTCTCCCTCAACTATAGTTCCTCCAGTATCCACAATTATAATGCCTACTCTCACTCTTCTAGAGGCCTTCGCCAAGCATATGCAAAATATACCCATGGAACTCTCTAGGGTACTAATGAATGTTACAGTACATGTTTCTATTCTTCAATCTATTGTTGGTCTTCCTATCCCTCCTCTAACAAAACTGCCAAAGATGGAAGAAACCATGTAGATCTTAGAGGAAATACAGAGATAACAAAGGGAGGCTTCTAAGGATATAGATGAGGAATATAAAGATTCCTTTAGGGATGACTATCATGAGTGCCCATAACATTAGAACATGACCATCAATGAGGTGGTATATGAAGAATAAGGGTCATAGTTGTTAGAAGAAGATGTTGAGGACCCTAGTGCCAGGTACATAGTAGAGTCCTCCAATCAAGAGCTCGAAGAGGAGTTGTCCAAACAACTCAAAGGTGTCAGAGAGGAAGTTAAGAGGAAATACTTTGAAGAGATGGAGGAAACTAGTGATGACATGGAAATATCTACAGAGCCTCTAGTAAAGGAACAAGATGAATGTCTCAATGAAGAAGACTTGTACCTCTCGAGGAGGAAGAAGAAATAGAAACTGAAGTTGAAGATGACGAAGGTAAGCTTGAATAAGAGGTTGAAATGAAAAAGAGACCTAAGTCAAAACACCATAGCGAGCTCAGGAAAGAAGAAGAAATAGCACCTAAAGGGAAGGAAAACCCTAAGGAAAATGTAGCTAGTACTGGGCTGCTCAAAGAAAAGACCATATTCATCTGGGACTCAGATGAAGAAGAAGAAGATAAAATAGAGTAGGAAGCTTTGGACCATGAGGAAAGGGAGATATAACACACTCAAAGAGAAGAAGGTGATCATGAATCACCAAAGGAGGTACCTCAAATGCCTGAGTGGTTGGAAAGGAAACTACAAAAGAAGACCCCCACTCTCATGGATCCCAAGGAAAGATTGGAGGCTATCTTTGCACAAGCTCAAATAGGAATGAAGAAAGAGAAGAAACTGAGATTCCTATCCCAGATCATGATGGATGCATCTGGATCAAGGATAATGAAAATTTTGACCCCAGTGTTAGATAAAGGGGAAGGGGTAAGTTATAACATCTCTACTATTGACTTGGGTATTGATATGAGGGAGTAAAAGATTGATTAGCTCCAAGGGTTGGTCACCACAATTCTCCATCAAATGAGTAAGGATCTATTCTCCAAGGAGGAGTTGAAGGCACAAGTGGTGTACCTCACCACCTACATACAATAGTGGTCTTCTATTGAAGAGCTACCAATGATGTCATTGGCCCCACCCTTGCTTCTCTCCAAATATCACATAAGCAAGTTAGATATGAGAAAGAACTAGACCACAACTACTAAAGAATGGTTTTGACGAGTGATCTACATGCGTGATATGGGCATTGGCCATGCCATCCGAATGGCCAAAAAATTCAAAGAACTACAAAAATAGCTTGAAAGAACTGAGAGAATCTATAATAATTTCCCAAAACTATACAAGATTACATATCCTAAACTCAAGGCTATCCTCAAGATGCCCAAGAGAACCTAGGAGAAGGAGCTGACCATAGTGAAGGATGATCACTAGCTCATTGAGACATGGAAAATGGGCCTAGCCCACATAAGAGAAGTCTTGGAGTATGTGCTCAATGAAGTAGAGATCAACTTAGAATGGATCAAGGAACATTAGATGGACAGTGAGGAATATCTGAATCTGATGAAAGATTATGACATGCCTGTCGTCAAGCTAGACCTTGAGAAGATTAGGTGGTATTTTCATAAGAAAATGGAGAATGGGGCTATAGACTTGCTAACACTGGACTTCATGGATTTTTTTGCCCTAGCATTTTCCCAATTAGAATAGGTGATCAAGAACATGTTGAAGTGTACAAATAATTAGGAGTTGATCACTAGTAGGTCCAAGAAACTATCCTTCCAAGTGCTCCAATCAGATATAATATAGTGGGATAAACTTCAGGTGTAATGGAAAAATTCATGGTGTATGCCACCTTTCAGAAGAATCAACAGAAACCTATCATAGATGATGAGTTCCTCATAGTGTAGCTGTAGCCAAAAGGGAAAATCACTATAGGACAAAAGTGCTACAGTGGCAGGGAACTAAAGGAAAAAATAAGAAAAAGACAAAGAATCTATTCTTAAAATTGTAAAATATTTGGGGTAGGTGAAACCCTAATTTTTAATGAATCTTGGCCATTAATTTTCCTCTTTGAAAACTATAAATAGGGGGTCTCCTCTCATTTTCAAAGAGAGAATTGAGTTGTTGTAAAGACATGTTGCTAAAATTCTAATAGAAATTCATTGCTTTTGGGTGGATTCTTGAGTTTCCTTCATGTTTCATGATTCATCTCCTCATAGTTGATAGATTTGAGTAGATTTAACTTTTTGTTCTATGTATTTTGCATGCTTCTAGTATTTGAGCAAATGTTGTTCATTGATGCTGAAGAATACCATTGTGTTGATGTCCTTCCTTGTTCATGCTTTTTGTTGTTTGTTGATGATAAATAGTAGTGTAAAGCTACTTTGAATATAAATTCATATTTTATTCATGCTTTATGGTGAATGAATTGTTGAAAATCTATATACCTTAGAAGATAACACTAGTTTCATGATATTGTTAGTTGGTTTGGTTAAGAGGAACTTAGTTGTAGGAAGGTTGTTCACTATAGCATCCTCTATTATCAATGTTCATCAATAGATGAAAGTCTAGGAACTTCCTCCTTTCCCTCTCCTTTTGACCTTTCTTTGAAATAGTAATTTAGGAAAAATTTTGGCATCATTTCAAAGACAAATCTGATGATACAAAATTGGTTTTTTAGATTGTTGTTTTGAACTTGCAGGAATTGCACACCAACTTCAAAATCCTCAGAACTCCATTTAAGGAACCAATCTGCATCCAACTTAACATGTGTAAGGCTGCTTTGTGATTACCAACAAATCACATGAACCAACTAGGATATTCCAAGCAAGTCATGACTTGACACCCAAGAGACCTTGGGATACTTTTTTGCAATCTACTTGTATGAAATTGTCTTTCAAGAGAGGTGATGCACTTATGCATTACCTGTGTTGAGAAGTGATAAAATACCCATCAACACAAATAAAGGGCTTAAGATGAATAGCTAATCCATGTCCCAATAATGCATCAACTCTTGAGGAGGATAAAGGATAAGGCACTAAATAGTTAAAATATGGAAAACCACCTACTAGGTAAGTCATAGGAGATTAAATATTTCAAAATAAGCCACAATCATGAAAAATGACACCATAGTAGGTGAGATTATATTTTATTATGGGTCAGGTAAAATTTTCAAACATCAATTAATAGTAGTCATTCACATGGATTAAAAGGCCATAAAATAGGAAATAGTCATGAGAATCATATTGTAGAAACTTGAATTTGACCACCCCCATATGGTCAAATTCACCATTGCATTATTCCATCTCGTGTCCCTAAACCATATTAATTAAATAAGTCATTATTTGGTTAATATTTATCCTATTTCTAATGTCCCCTAAGGTGTTTGATTAATTAATTAACTACCTCACTCTTATTCCTCTCTAAATTAAATAAAAATAATTTATTTAATTTAGTTGTTTTTCCTAAATGAATTAAAATCAATTTTTAACTCATTTAACTTCTCTCTCCTTGTCACATTATCCATGATCCTCTCCTAATCTAGATTAGTCTAATTAATCTGTGATTAGGATGTGTACATCACTAATATTTATTAGTGTCACATCCTCCATATTTTTCCACTTGCCCTCAATCCACCATTAACCTATCTAATCCCTCATTTGAACAACCTAAATCAGTAATTAAAGCTAACCTAATCCCCTAGGCCATTTATAGCATACACCTAAGTCAACCTTCATTAATGACTTTCTCCTTTTAGAGAAGTCATCTCCTCACCTCTAGGAATTTTAAATTCAAATTTATTATTCCTATGAATTGTGAGAAATTTTGAATTCCTCACATCCTGCATAAGGATTTGTGAGGAATTTTTAATTCCTCACTTGTCCTCTCATTGTACATGTGGACAAGAACCTCCTTTATGAGGATATTTTTCCCATTCCAAAGGTACATGAAAGTACCTCATGTGGCATCCACTTCATTTCCACCTCAATGCTACATCACCCTTCTTTGTCCACATCCCCCCTCCACATGTCATCATCTCATGGCATGTGATGTCTCAAAGAAGGAGCACACAAAATCAACATCAAACAGCTAACTAAATTAGACAACTCAAGAAAGGTAATCTTTGTGTTTTATTGCTCATTTTGTTTGGGTTAAACTAGGCTAATATCAAGTGGTTTTTTGTGTTCTTTCTTTTGTGCATTTCAACCTATTTTTCATTTTAGATTAAGAAAAACACTTGCACACTTTTCTAGCACACCCAGTGGGACCCACGTCATGAGTCCTTTGAAGTTTTTTGTTGTTCTATGCTTGTAGGTTTTATATTTTTAAGCTATAGAGGAAAATCTACCTCGACAAGTGAATCCACCTAATCATAGGGGTGAACCTACTCTAACTTAGGTGATTGTGCATCTACCATTCTAGAGAATAGGTGAACTTGTAGCAATGATCAAGATCAAACATTTTAGAGGTGAACTTGACTTTGCCTGTATGGATAGGAAAATTTGAGAATGAAATAGGTGATCCTACTTAGCTTACAATGGTGATTTCATATACACCTCTCCACTCAAAGACCAATTGTGCATTCACCTCTCCAATAGAAGGGAAATCCTAACATCCTTGCACATGCAAATCCACCCTACATAGGCACGAACATGAGGTAATCTAGAACACTAAATTTCTCAATTTACACTTTTGTTTGATTCTGGATTTGGGTACTAATCAGTTGACTCATTTGTTTGTGATTATGAGATTTCACTAATGATTTGTGCAACTTATCTCACATTTGATGAAGATTGGAGGTGAAACTACTAACGTGTTGGTTACAAGATGATCAATCGAAGACACCTAGATTAGCTTATGTGTGTCTTTTTTTCATACTAATCTAAGAACATTTCATTTTCTTAAAGGGTCAATTAATCTTGTTTACTATGTCTGGAGGAATTTGTTGATGTACATGCTCTCCCATTCCACCCTATGGTGAGCCTGGGGATCAAAAATTGTAGCCTACTCAACTCTAGTTGAGTCTACCTAGGAGTACTAGTACACATATGCTCTCCCCTTGCACTACATGTGAACTTGGGGATTAGAAACATCTAGTATATCCTTCCCTTTAGTGAGACTTTCCTAGGATTTCATCACCTAGGGGGTGATCTTGACCATAGGTTACCATCGGGGTATATAAAGGTGGGAGAGCTAAAGTTGTACCCAATCTAGTCATGTCATGTTTAGTGAAGCATCGATACTAGGGTGATTCCTAGTAAAGAAATGCAGGGTTGGTCTGAGTTTTCAATACCTCACTAGGGCTCCCAACCCATGCTTTTGATAGGCTGGTGTTCATAGTTGTTCCTCACATACCCTCCTGGTGTATGAGGACTCACGACATAGCCTAGATAAGACTTGTTTTTTAGTTGTGGCTTGGTGTAGTGTAGGGATTGCAGATGGCACCCTGAAGTTACTCACCACGTACTCCCTTACATCAAGATATAAATCCTCATGGTGAACTATCATAGTTTCTAAGAGAGAGAGAAGGTGAGCCCATGACATCTGTTGATGACCTTGTGTCACTGGATCTCTATCTATCCTCCCTCATAACAAAGGGTGTTCCCACCTAATTATCATAAAGTATTAACCTTGGGTAACCCCCAAGGTGGTGGGCCTACTTTGAGTTTGTAAACTGTTATCACTAATTTTAGGCTTGTGTTGTTTGGCATGTCTTCTTGTGACATACCAATGTGTTTCTTCAATCCAATTCAGTGCTTTCCCACTACTTGTTTGCTATTTTTTAGTACTTTTCCATAGTCCATCCCTACCCTTAGAGGGGAATATTCTTCCTATAAAGATGAATTTACATTGTGGATGGGTGATCCTTCCCTTTAAGGGGAACATCTGTGTCTCAGTCCATTCAAGTCTAGTTATCCTAGATAGGTGAACCCACTTCTTTCAGAGGTGAAATCACTGGTTTGGTCTCTTACATAGGAAAATCCACATCCTCCCATTCTCTAAATAGGTGAATCTACATCTTCCCATTCTTTGAATAGGTGAATGCACT
Organism: Sequoia sempervirens; assembly: GCA_007258455.2. Taxonomy (NCBI): domain Eukaryota; kingdom Viridiplantae; phylum Streptophyta; class Pinopsida; order Cupressales; family Cupressaceae; genus Sequoia; species Sequoia sempervirens. The sequence goes on from VDFB02179234.1 coordinate 71,188,351, forward strand.
CTCCATAGGGGAAATCTCATGTTTGAGTCTGTACCATCCCCATCTGTATGCTTGAGGAAATAGGTGATCATGTGTCATAGATAAGAAAATTCATCCTAGATTACATACCATCTCTTTCCATATGCTTGAAGAAAGAGGCCATATTTCTCCCTCAATAGGAGTTTCCATTCTATGTTTGTACATCTGAAGATAGGGTGATCCTATTATCTCGATAGGAGAACTTTCTTTCCTAAGAGGCAATCCCACTTTTTCCCTTTCGTATAGAGTCATATTTAGGTAAGCCCACTATCTGTTTTGGTGATCCCATAAATCTAGACCCTATAGTCTAAGATATAGGTGAACTCATGAGACCTAGATAAGTGAACCTGCTATACAAATGGGAAAACCCATTGACGAGTCCAATTTATGATTCAATTTTGATAAAAATTTATTGTCTATTTTTTCATAGTTGTCATAGACTTTGATGTTTGGATGTTGATCTTTGTGTAATATTTCCTCAAAACCATAGACATTAGGAATACACTTATTTTTACAATCTTAAATGGCATGGAAATGCTATACAAACTATCTATGTTGATTTTACATGTGGATTAATGAATACTACTTTAAGATAGTTATGGATATATAATTGAAGAAAAATCTGCCAACTAGTCATTTGCCACAATGGTCAACAAGGTGATCGCTCAAAGGTCAATGGAGGGAAGATTCTCAACAGTAGGAGATTCCTCATTCAAATCAAAATTGTAACTACCTTGTAAATGGTCTTAATTGTCTATTAAGTGAATATAGGTGTTACTATTATGGTAAATCTATGTTAAGGAAAACATGCATGACTAGATTCTGTGCATGTGTAATTGCCTCTCCACTTTCTATGCTTTCCCTAAATTGGTATCCTCCTAATCTATTGGATTTGACCACCTTGCTAGGTGATTAGTTAGTAGCTTTTCTTCCTATAAATAAGACTCAGATGCTCCTTCAAAAGTGGTTGCTCAATCTGATGATGTACTCACATTCTTAATACAGTCATGATGCTCCATTGTACTATTATTTTTCAATGAATAAAATGAAGTTATAAGTTCATGCATTTGAGTTAACATATGTCTTAAGGAATACTCATTGAAGGGGGCCCACTTGGTGATCATTCCATTCTTTAGCTTAGTCATTACTTTCTATTCAATAATTAGTTAAGAATCTAGCATTAACTGTTCCTACAACCACTAGAATTTCATTTTGTACCTGTTCCTGCAACCAAAGAAGATATACTAGTTTCTTGTTTGTTCACTCAGATTTTTATTTTTGTCATGCATTTTAGCTTAGTATAGTATTTGGTTGATGCTCCCCACTTATGTTATTTCTTTCCAAGCAATTTACTTTCAATGTTGTGTCTTTCTTAGCTGTAGGATGAATATGGCTACTTGGGATCCTTAGTACACATACTGTGCTGACCGATTTCAAGTTCATGTCCCTAGGTTGAAAAGTTAAATGCACCTTCGTGATGATTGAAATAGCTATTTAGATTAGATGTCCAATCTCTGAATCACAGTTGTAAGGGCTTAGTTGTTAGATCATTGTAGGAGCAACATTTTTGGCATCATTATTGGGGATGGTGTCAAACTAGGGAGTTCTTTGGAGTCATTCATATTTTTTCTTGATCTAGTATTTAAGGAAGTTTGTTCTTTCTATACCCCTCATTTAGGAAGGTAATGATCCACCATTATTTTTCCAATTGTTTGTGTGAGTTGGCTAATAGTGAGTTGATATCATTTGCATAGAGGAAAGAAGAGAGATTCTCATGGGAGATTCCTTCCTAATAATCCTGATCCATTCTAGCTAGTTGAGTATCAGAACCTGCCAATAGAAGAAGAAGAAAATACACACCCCTTTTTTGATGGATTTCCTAATCTAACCAGTTCTAAAATTTCCTCTAAAGATCAAAATCTAATTGAGAAACCCTTTGCTTTGGAACTACATTAGGTAGGCATGGGTGATACAAATAGAAATAAACCTAACCAACTGACTTTTCCTTTCCCCATTTCTCATCAGAGTGAACTTGAAAACCTCAAAAATATCTCTACTTGAGTCCTTCCTAAGTTCTATGGACTTGTCACAGAAGATCCTAATACTTTCTTGTTCGACTTTGACATACTCTATAGGAGTTATGACTATACCACTAATGCCCATAGGCTTAAGCTATTTCCTACCACATCCTTGGAGTAACCCTCCAAATACCTGGCCTAATCACCAAAATTCTCCACCTTAGTGGTAACAACCTTAGGGGAATTGAAAACAATTCCAAGGAAATTGGCATCCACCTCTAGGAAATTGGTAGCAAACAAATCAATGGTGGGGAGGACATCAATGGCCAAACCATACAAATAGCTACAAGCAACCACCTTCTTAGCCCCATCAACCTACTATAATGCTTCCTCCTGCTAGCTCAAGTTCAAATGAACTTAAACCTTTTTAGATACCAGCTCATCCCACACCCAACCTAACTAACAAACTATAGTAGCAACTAGTATAATCTACTGATCCAAATCAATTCCCTTCATATGCTACGAGTGTAAGTGACATCCACTTGCATTCAGGAACTACTTTGCAAGATCCTTCCACACCCATTATCACTGAGCTTCTTGTGGAAGAAGAGGAAGCTTTGAATACCCCCATTCAGCCAAATGCACCTAAGAATCCTGAATCCATTTTGTTCAAACAGACTGCACAAACACCCCTATTTCCCCAAAGATTGGAAACTGTGAATGAAAAGGAAGAAAAGGAGGACACAAATTTTGTCATTTTAGATCACTTGAAGCATATGTGTCTAGAAACCTCTATTTTAGGCCATAAAAGATGTTCTAATAGATGGAAAGGAAATCAAGGAAGCATGCCCTAAGAAGCCAAGTAGGAAGAAGAAATACCCCACTATAGTTTGTGTGGTGGGACAACTAGTTGACATCATGCTTGGAAGAGTGACTATTCCCAAATATAATGATCCAAGGAGTCTTGCGGTAGGAGTTTTCATAAATAGGATCTAGATAAAGAACGCTTTGATTGACTTGGAACAACAATAAATGTAATGACCAAGGATGTCCTACAACAACTAAATGTTGCAAGAATGAAACCTACTCCTACTCTCTTGTATCTTGCTGATAGTTCAACTATTAAACTTGATGATGTGGTAGAGGACCTTGTGGTAACTCTAGATGCATGGGAGTACCCAAAAAATTTCATGATTCTTTCTCCTAAAGACACACCCTGTAGGTACCCTATCATTATAAGAAGACCATGGTTAGCAACAATAGATGCATATATCAGATGTAGGACAAGAGACATGAACATTTCTAATAGAAAGAGAACCAAAAATATTGTTCTCTACCCTCTTGCTCGACCATCCTATGACATGGATAATCCTATATGGTCACATGTTGGTGAAGAGGCTAAGGAAGTTAATTCTGTGGCACAACTTATGATGTTAGGTAGAAGCTCTTTCATGTAGCTTGAAGATGAAGATGAAGTATTGTCTAATATAATTTAGAATCATTGTGAAGTGGAGGAAGCATCATCCTCTCATTCTATTTCCTCAATTAAGACACTTTTGTCTGCTCTTCCTACAACAGAACTTCCTACAAAAAATGGTATGTCTCATACCTTACTACCACATGAACTCAAGGTACTTAACATTAGTGAAATAGATATGGTAGAGATAACTACACAAGTGCAAGTGATAGAAGGAAAATATCTACACATCAAGAATAAATTGAGTGAAGAGCAGCAATTGTCATTGACAAACATACTGAGAACCTAACAACATGTATTTGTGTGGGAATATCATGATATGAAGGGATTAAACCCTAAGATTTGAACTCATAGAATTTACATCTAAGATGATCGTACACCAATGAGGCAACTATAAAAAATAATTAGCCCTACACTAAGAGAAATTGTAAAAAGGGAACTACAGAAATTGTTAGATGCAAGATTTATCTACCCCATTTCAGATAGCCATTGGGTGTCTCCATTGGTTATTGTGCCAAAAAAGGGAGGGAAGTGGTGAGTTTGCGTTGACTATAGAGAACTCAATGCTACCACCAAAAAGGACCATTTTCCCTTACCTTTCATAGATCAAGTTCTAGATTCACTTGTAGGCAAACAATACTTTTCTTTTCTAGATAGATTTTGTGGCTATAACCAGATCTAAATTACACCTAAGGACTAGGGGAAGACCACCTTTACCTATCCATGGGGGACCTATGCCTACTTAGTAATTCCATTTGGCTTATGAAATGCACCTACAACCTTTTAGAGGGTAGTCATTAGCATATTTTCAGACATCTCTCATGATTGCATGGAAATTTTTATGGATGATTTTACCACCTATGGTACTAATTTTAATAAAGAATTTGAGAATCTTAGGAGAGTCTTAAAGATATGTGAAGAACACAATTTATCTCTAAATAGTGAAAAGTGCTTCATGATGATGTAGGAAGGTGTAGTCCTTAGCCACTACATCTCTCACAAAAGAATTCAAGTAGATCCTACAAAGATTGAGGTGATCACTAATCTGCCTATGCCTGCAAAACAAAAAGATGTTAGGAGTTTCTTGGGTCATGCAGGCTACTACAGGTGTTTCATCAAGGATCACAAAAAAATAGTAGCACCATTATATACTTTTCTCACTAAAGATGTCGAGTTTTAGTGGACAAAAGACTATGACAAGGCATTTTTTGATTTGAAGGAAACTTTGACTTATTCTCTTGTACTCAAAGGTCCTAATTGCAAGCTTCCTTTCCACATCCATACAAATGCATCAGACTATGCCATAGGAGCAATCTTAGGGAAAAAAGAAGGAGCTATTGAAAATGCTATTTATTTTGTCAAAAAACTTGCAAGGAGTTGAATTCAACTATACAGTGATAAAAAAGAAAATTTTGGTAGTAATCTATGCCTTATACAAATTTAGACACTACATAATAGGCTACCAAATATTTGTGCATGCGGATCATGTAGCCATTAGGTATCTCATGAATAAACCTCTAATATCAGGTAGGTTAGCAAGATGGTTATTTCTGATGCAGGAGTTTGACATAACCATTGTAGATAAACCAAGGAAGGCCAATGTTGTTTTAGACTTTCGGGTATGTGTAGGATCATCATGGAAAAAATAGGCCCTTAAGTGGCAATGAAAATTTAGAAAAATAAGAGTTATGCAACATGATGTAAAAATTTGAATAAGTTATCTAT
>VDFB02179234.1:71194272-71283578 GCA_007258455.2 Sequoia sempervirens
CTCTCTCCAACTCTATCTCACTCTCCCATTCTCTCCTACTCTCTCCCACTCTCTCCCACTCTCTCCCTCCCTCTATCCCACTCTCTCCCTCCCTCTCTTCCACACTCTCCCACCCTCTCTCCCACTCTCTCCAACTCTCTTGCACTCTTCCACTCTCTCCCACCCTCTCTCCCATTCTCTACAACCCTCTCCCACTCTCTCCCACCCTCTCCCTCCTCTCTCCCACTCTCTCCCAATTTCATCTCGCCCTCCCACCCTCTCCCACCCCTCCACTCTATCCCACTTCCAATTTCATCTCACCCTCTCCCATCTTCCCAATTTCCCTCCCATTGTCTCCTCTCTCTCTCCAACCCCTCTTCAACCTCCCTCTCCCACTCTATCTCACCCTCCCACCCTCTCCCACTCTCCCACCTCTCCTCCCTCCCACTCTCTCCAACTCTCCCACTCTATCCTAGCCTCTCCCACCTCTCTCGCACCCTCCCTCCCACTCTCCCACCTCTCCCACTCTCCCTCCCTCTCCCACCCCTCTCCAACTCTCTCCCACTTCCCATCTCACCCTCTCCCCACCCTCTCCCACTCTCTCCCTCTCTCTCCAACTCTTGCACCTCTCATTCTCTCCCACCTCTCTCCCTCTCTCCAATTCTCCAACTCTCCCACTTATCACACCCTCTCCACCTCTTCCACCTCTCCCACCTCTCCCCTCCTCCTCTCCAACCTCCTTGCACTCTCCTATCTCTCTCCCACCTCTCCCTCCCTATCTCCCACTCTCTCCAACCTCTCCCCACCTCCCATCTCACCCCTCCCATCCTCCCACCTCTCCCGCCCTCCCAACTTCCCATTGTCTCCTCTCTCCTGCACCTCTTGCACCTCCCATTCTCTCCCACCTCTCCACTCTCCAATCTCTCTGCTACACTCTCTCCTTCCTCCACCCTATCCCTCCCTCTATCCCAATCTCTCCCACCCTCTCTCCCACTAGATCTCCCACTCTCTCCCACCCTATCCCTCCCTCTCTCCCACCCTCTCTAACCTTATCCCACTCTCTTAGATTACTCTCTCACATACTCACTCCATCTATCTCTCTCCCCTATACCCTTAACCCTAAAACCTTAAACCCTAACCCATAAACCCTCTACCATCTACCATTAACCCTCAGGTCTATGTGTACACAAATCGGATATCCGATTTGTAGAACTAAAATCATATCGTTACAAAACATCCTATTTTTTTTCAAATGAATCAGATATCAGATTATAATGGATATCAGATTTGTGGGCCATAGAAAAGCCCAATGTGGGTCATTTTGTGCATTCCAACGGACCCTACATTCTATTTGCAGGTGATACACATGCGGTTTTAGACAGGAAGAGACAAAGATCAACTTTTTGGAGCATCTTCTACTCAAATTTGTTATAAGCAATTATTTTTTAGCATCTTTTATTAGGTATAATGGGGAGCAGCAGTCGTCGAAAGCAAAAACATAAGAGAAAGCCTACAAAAGAACAAATTGAATCATATAAACAAAGAGATAGAGAAGGTCATAGGAAGAGAAGAAACTGTATGTTAACTATTGGTGAACCTAACCCCTATGGTCTTTCAAGTGAAGAGGAAATTGAAGATGTTCAAGGTGAAAATGTTGGAATTGAATATGCTGAACATGATATTCAAATTAGGAATGAAATTATTGAAATTGATAATGAAAATGGTCAAGGTGAAAATGTTGGATTTGAAGATGTTGAACATGATATTGAAATTGGGAATGAAAATATTGAATTTGATAATGAAAATGTTCAAGGTGAAAATGTTGCATTTGAAGATGTTGAACATGATATTGAAATTGGGAATGAAATTATTCAAATTGATATTGAAAATGTTCAAGGTGAAAATGTTGGAAATGAATATTTTGAACATAATATTGAAGCAAGTGTAAATTATGTTTCACCAGATTACATGAGAAATGAAGAACCTTGTGTGGAAGAAAGACATATTCCAATTTCAAGACCTTCAAGAACCCCTAAATGGTTAGTTGAATTTGATGAGAACATTATAAACAATTTTGAAGGAAATAGGTCAACACAAATTGTTCAGTTGTGGGCTAGAAGACTTTTCAACCAATATTTTAGTGATAAGACATTGACCGAGCAATGCCAAATTTTTGTACAATTGCTAAAGATGCAAAAGATGAGACCTTTTCTAGCCAAATTGAAGATTCGTGTGAACAAGAACACCAAAAAAAAATCTATTATTGTCAAAAATATTTTTAATGCTCTCAAGTATATTGGAAAAAATAACAAAGAAAAGGATAAGAGAGTTGCTTAGAGAGTCATTACAACCACCCTAGTGAGCCATCAATTGAAAAAGGCTCGCTTTATGAGACAAACTTGTATCGATTTTGACATAAATTGTAAAACTTTGGATAGAGCACTTGCAAGAAGAGAAAGAATAGATGATCCTCTTCAAAATGATACATGGGATTTTGTTGGGAGGCTTCCACATGTTGATAAGAAGCTAACCGATAATGTAAAGCATTTAATGCAACAATTTTGGCATGATAACTCTAGAGTATCACCTAATGCAAATGATGTTTTGAAGTTAAGAATTGGAAATCAAGACCATACACCACATCCTAAACATTTCTTGGAATCAAGCCAAACAATGTTGTTCAAAAAATTTATTGAAACACATAAAAATATGGAAATCTCACAAAGGAATTTTGAGGGTTTGAAGCCATTTTATTGTGTGCCTCTTAAGATTCATAATACTTGTTGTTGCAAATACCATGTGGATTTTTCAATGTACCATGAGCTATTATGCTATATCTGTTCTACTTTGTATACTAATGAAATGTTGCATGAGTGTGGTGAAATGCATCTTCTGAAATCATCAAGGGACTTGCTATATCTATTTTTATGTTCTAGGGTTGATGGTTGTTTTTTCTATAGAAATGATTGTTTAAATGAAAAGTTCCCACAATGTGGTGGCTTGTCAAAGTTTGTTCAATGTTTTCATGAGAGTTCCAAACATGAATTTGGAAAGAAGCTTGTTGAGAAAAAGAGATATGAGATAGTCAAATATACTTTGCTAAGTGGAGATGGAGGATCTAGATGTGAGTTGGTTACAAAAGAATGTAGTGTTGTTGATTTTATATCATATTTTAAGGACAATATTTTCTACAAGTATGCAAGGCATAGTCATAGGTCTCAGTGGTTGGATCAACAATTTAGGATGTGTAAAGACTCTTTTCCGATTGGCACTATTATATTAGTGGTTGATTTTGTAGAAAACTACACATTGCAGCCATAAAATGAGGTACAATCTCAATATTACAATTCCATTCAAATTGCTATTTTTGTCCACATAACCTTTAGACATGCACCTAATAGTACAGAGGAGGATCAAAAGATAATCAGAGAGTATCATTTTTATATGAGATATGATATATCTCACTCATTCGAGTATGTCCAACATTGTTTTGAGAATTTTTTTGAGTTCTTGCAGGAGCATGATATAGCACTGGGCCAACATCTATTTTGGTTAGATAATTGCACAAGTCAATTCAAGAATGCTCGTATGTTTTATTGGTTGAGTAGAATGCTTGTAGAGAGGGATCTACCTCATATTTGGAGTTTTTTTGAAGCTGGACATGGGAAAGGGGAGCATGATGGAGCAGGTGCATGTGTAAACAGAGCTCTAGCTAAGGAGAAATTGAAAATTTCAGGAGCAAAATTCAGCGATGCATGTTCTATTGTTGATTGGTGTAGTTTAGCATTGTCACGGGGAGGGACACTTGATTCAATAGTGCGCATATTCTTTTGGTTCATTGAGGAGGGTACAGTGGGAGGTAGATTGGATTGTCATACAATCAAAGATTCTTCAAAGATGCATTCATTTTGAAGCTCAGATGTAGGAACATGGACCATTTGGACATGAGAGTTGGCTTGTTTTTATCAAAGTTGTATTTAGTGCAATTAGGATCAATGCGAGTCAAGTGAGTGGGTGGATACATGGGTACAATAGTATCTAACTCCTTTATCTCAAACAATATCCATGACAAATGACAAAATGGAAAGTTCAGTTGATTATGACCTGCTTTTAGATCTATTACAACTAGGACATGTTTTTGTAGTTGTTGCCCTGTAGGGGAATGAAGAGAGATCAGACTATTGGTTGGCTCAATGTGTGTGGGTAAAGCATAAGCTAACACAACTGATGGAAGATGATGATGGTTTCATGTATCCTACAAGTTCAGTTGTGGTTGCAAGAACTTGGTTGCGAACATACATGATTAGAAAGAATGGTATACCTGCATTTGAAGACTACGAGAAACAAAAAATCATTCTCATGTATTCACACCTTATTATAGCAACAAATGTTAAGTTTTTGAAGCATCATGCCAGACCAAAGACAAAACAACTATGGACACTTAGTAATATTGATGATGAAGCAATATTGGATACTCTTAAGCAAAGAGATGACCCTTCAAGCGCACTTGAATAGCATTTTCAAGAATGGAAGGTACAATGCTTATGTTCATTTTGATTAAGTTCATTAGTGTTCTTTACTTAATACTGATAATTTATATACTATTGTAATGCATGTGTCTTTAATAGTGATATCTTGTATGCACTTTTGCAATATTTTTGGCAAGATTGATCATGGACCTACTACAACAATAGCCATCTCTGATCCTTTTGAAGAGGTATGTGACAGATTAGAACAATATAGATTGGTTATTCTAAGTGTCTTTTATAGTTTGCATCACCAACTCATCATCATTCAGGCTATTTATATTAATATAGATTTGTTAGTCTAAGCATCTTTTCTATTGTGACAATATAGATTTCTCATTTTCCCACTTTTGCAATATTCCTGGTATAATTGATCATGGACCTGCTACAACAATAGCTAGCTATAATCCTTTTGGAGATATATGCAACAAATTATAACAATATAGATTGGTTATTTTAAGCATCTTTTATAGTTTGGATTACCATCTCATCATATTTTGTGTCATTTAGAATAATATATATTGGTTATTCTAAGCATCTTTTATAGTTTGCATCACCAATTCATCATCATTCAAGTTGTTTATATTAATATAGATTTTTTAGTCTAAGCATATTTTCTATTGTTACAATATAGATTTCTCATTTTCCCACTTTTGTGATATTCCTGGCACGATTGATCATGGACCTGCTGCAACAATAGCTAGCTCTGATCCTTTCGAAGAGGTATGCGATAGATTAGAACAATATAGATTGGTTATTCTAAGTGTATTTTATAGTTTGCATCACCAACTAATCATCATTCAGGTTGTTTAGATTAATATAAATTTGTTAGTCTAAGCATCTTTTCTATTGTGACAATATGGATTTCTCATTTTCCCACTTTTATGATATTCCTGGCACGATTGATCATGGACCTGCTGCAACAATAGCTATCTCTAATCCTTTTAGAGAGGTATGCAACAGATTACAACAATATAGATTGGTTATTTTAAGTGTCTTTTATAGTTTGCATTACCATCTCATCATATTTTATGTCATTTAGAATAATATAGATTCGTTATTCTAAGCATCTTTTATAGTTTACATCACCAATTGATCATCATTCAAGTTGTTTAGATTAATATAGATTTGTTAGTCTAACCATATTTTCTATTGTGATAATATAGATTTCTCATTTTCCCACTTTTGCGATATTCTTGGCATGATTGATCATGGACCTGCTACAACAATAGCCAGCTTTGATCCTTTCAGAGAGCTATGTGAGATTACAACAATATAGATTGGTTATTTTAAGTGTCTATTATAGTTTGCATTACCATCTCATCATATTTTGTGTCATTTAGAATAATATAGATTGGTTATTCTAAGCTACCTTGATGGTTTGTATAGGTGTTTATTAGTCCAGAACGTGAACATACTACTATTGTCAAAGACTATGCCCTGAATGCCTCCAATAGGAAAATTTTGTAAAATTTGAATTCTCAAATTGGAAACAATGTAAAATGGTCATAATTGTGTATGGTCATAATCTATACCCAGTGATGTTTTTTGAAATATGGGTCAAATGTTTGGCATTGTATAAAGGGTATGTTTAAAATGTAAAGGGGTCTATATTTTGGAAACTCATAGGTTTTGTAAAGGGGTTTGTTTTGTACTTAATCGAGCTACAACCAAAGGTTTTCTTCCCGGTTCTTTCCTATCGGTATGCTCATTTGAACCAGGTTTTGTAATATCTCCCATTTATATATAATAAATTATAGTGGCTTGCAACTTTTTCTCCTCAAATCCAACTTGGGTGTAACTTCATTTTTAGCAACTCAATTGCTCAGTTCATATTTTACTATTTTTCTTGTGTTTTATGCATGTGCACAATCCATTCAAGAATTTTTGTATCAAAAATTTATGTAGAAACGTTATTACATGTCTTGAATTTATTCTAACTTCTTAGTAGAGGGTTTCTTTATTCATTTTGTGCCTCAAAACTTAGACTTTCTTTAGATGGGTTCCTAAATAGGGGAATAAGAGTTTTGCAATTTTAATGGCTTGAATCTCATCCCACCTACTATGTGCCAATGTGAATTGGTGGGATGAGTTGGTAAGGCTTAGGAAATGATATCTGAAGAGTGGAAGGTGTGGAGAACTAGGTTTTGAAATAAAATGAAGAGTTAAAGGTATAAAAATGGTGGTTTTTTTTCACTTGAAAATAAAGTTTTTACCCTAGGGTTTGCAAAAATGAGATACTAGAAGTTTCTTTGTTTTCTAAGCATATTAGGACCTAAATAAAGGTGTCTAAGGTGGTGATAGAGTCTAAAAAGTTGTTGAAGTGCTACATCCAATAAACCCTCAAGAATTACACTAAAAATAAGGGTTTTATGATTTAATGGTTATAGGTCCATACAAATGGAATCCAATTGTAGAATCTTTGTTTTCTTGGCAATTTATTTATTGCCTCAAGATTTTAGGGGTCTATGTGGTGTTTGAAGGTATGTTTCTTTGCATTTTTAGGCTAATTGAGTAGCCTTTTCAAGGGTGAATGTATAGGAATTCAACACTAGTCCAAAGGATTCTATGTTGTTTCTCATATATGTTGTGTAACTTGGATATGGGTGTTTGCATCAGCCATGTGTTGTTCTGGTGTTTTGGAAAATTCCTTGCATCTGACAACTTTTTCCTCAGCTGAAAACTTGCCACCATGAGAAAATTCCTTCGAGATAGAAAAAAATGAGAGAGGTTATTGTAGATGGTCCCAACACAATCCCATAGCCTTGAACATGGATTTTGTAAGCCTCATGGTCTCTAAGAAATATCCCTTCAAAGATTGCTGCCTTTTAGCACTTTGGACTCTTAAGGGAAATCGTTGGTCCAATGTAGCTCAGAGTGATTCGATGTATTTGGTTGCAAAAGAGGACCATAACTAGCGTAAACGTACCCATTTGGACGTGTTGGAATAGTCTGTTTGGTTGTAAGAGTAATGAAACTTGCACCACTTTGCAACTTTACACTGCTTGCATCTGACAACTTTTCCCTCCACTGAAAAATCATCACCACAGGAAAACACCTCCGAGATAGCAAAACTCGAGAGAGGTTTTTGTATATGGTCCCAACACAATCCCATAGCCTTAGAAAAATATTTTGTAAGCCTTATGGTCTCTGAGAAATAGCCCTTCAAAGATTGCTTCCTTTTAGCACTTTGGACTCTTAAGGGAAATCGTCAGTCCAATGTAGCACAGAGTGATTCGGCATATTTGGTTGCAAAAGAGGACCATCCCTAGTGTAAACATACCCATCTAGACGTGTTGGAACATTCTGTTTGGCCGTACGAGTTGCGGAATGAAAGTTGCACCACTTTGCAACTTTACACTGCTTGCATCTGGCAACTTTTCCATCCACTGAAAAGTCATCACCATAGGAAAACACCTCCAAGATAGAAAAAAACTAAGAGAGGTTTTTGTAGATGGTCCCAACATGATCACAAAGACTTATACGAAGATTTTTTAATCTTCATGGTCTCTGAGAAATATCCATTCAAAGATTGTTGCATTTTAGCATTTTGGACTCTTCAGGGAAATTGTCGATCCAATGCAGCTTGGAGTAATTCGGTATATTTGGGTATAAAAGATGACCATCCCTCACATAAACATACCCATCTGGATGTTTTGGAATAGTCTATTTGGTTGTACGAGTTGTGGAATGAAAGTTGCACCACTTTGCAACTTTTCCCTCCACTAAAAATTCATCACCACAGGAAAATGCCTACGAGATAGCAAAAACTGAGAGAGGTTTTTGTGTATGGTCCCAATATGATCCCATAGCCTCAGATAGAGAGTTTGTAAGCTTCATGGTCTCTGAGAATAGCCCTTCAAATATTGTTGTCTTTTAGCACTTTGGATTCTTAAGGGAAACTAGTGGGCAGCAGAGTTAACTTCTTCACAAAATTGGTTTGAAGTAATTTCATTCTTTTTTGTGCATTTAAAATGGATTTTTAATCCTTCCACCCTAAAAGTGACCTCTAAATAACTTCAAACACATTAACTACCTCATTCTTATTCATTTGTTTTACAAACAAGCATTTTCATTCCAAGAGGCTGAGCTTTCATTTTTGCTTGTTGGATTGAAAGCGGACCATGACACAACTTTCTTTTTTCAAAAATTGTTCAGCATCATTGAACTAAGAATTTATCACACATATACATACAAAATAACGTTTGAGACTGCAAGCAGACATCAAAATGGCTAGTGTACTAAAAAAATTCTTATGATTTTTGAAGAATGCTGATAACTCTACTCAGTTGTCTTCTTTTTTCAATATCATACAAATTCTTATGATTTTTGAAGAATGATGATAACTCTACTCAGTTCTCTTCTCTCATGTGGAGAGTTAGAACTACTTGGCCATGCCTTTGCATCATTAGGGAAGTTTTGCTCTTTTTGACAATGTCAAAAGCATGGTTGCATACAAATTAGGAAAAATACCTTTCCTTTTAGATTAGTAATGAATGGAAGATTCATAAAGTATCCTTGATATTACAAAAAATTATGTGTTTATACACTTCAAACATCCAATCACCCTTTGGTTCTTTCAAAGAAAAATCTTCCTATTCCACTGTTACACTGCACAAGTAAACCAGATTTTGTATTGTGGACCTATATTAAGCTACCACTCTCAAGACCAATGTAACAATGATACAAAATATCATTTGAGACTGAAAGAAGACATCACAATGACTAGTGTGCCAAAAAAATTCTTATGATTTCTGAAGAATGCTAATAACTCTACTTAGTTGGTTTCTTTTTTCAATATCATACAAATTGAACCTTGGCATCGATAGACTCTGTATATCATAGAATTCCATGCTAGGTTTTAATCATAAAACAAGGACACATGTATGTATTTTATACTTAAACCAATGACAACTCAAATGAACTTAGAGTTCAACTAGTTCCAAGAAAGAATTCATAATTTAAAGAAACCATGCAATATATGGTTTGTGTGTGACTTCTCAATTTCTTGGTGGCCTTGGTTTTCTTCTCAAACCTACTACTCTCTCTAGTGATGCTCTCCCTCTCTATCCTAGAGGGAGAAACAAAATCTCCTGCATCCACCTCAACAAACCAACAAGGTAGGTAGTTTGATTATATAAAGAAAATATTAACATAAACCAATAATATACAAAGTATAACATTCCTTTTCATTTATATGCAAACCAAGTTCCATAATAATTTTAAACAAACCATATCAACTGATATAACACTAATTCATCAAAATATTCTAATTGTTCAAAAATTTAGGTTCTTAGGATCATAATCAAAATGTAAAGCTAAATATATCATTGTCTAGAGGGCTCAATAAATGGGATGTGACATATCCCCCCCTTAAGATCATTATCCCTTATGATTTATTTCAACTTTAAATAATTTATAATAAACTTTGTCTTTCTAACAAAGCGTTTAATTAAACAAATGAGGAAATCTATGATGAAAATATTCATAGTCCCCCTATGTTGCACTATCCTCAGAATATTGGTCCCACTAGACCTGGCATTGAGTAATTTCTCTGTCGCACAAGTGGGTCTTGTGAACCTCAAGTAATTTGAGAGGCTCAATTGTGATCACTCCTGGATCCTAATCTTGAATATTATTCCAATAAAGAATATGGTTAATGCCAAAACACATTTTTTTAAAGAAGACATGAAAAACTCATGCATATGAGAAAGGGTTGGTGGTAGAGCTATTTTGTAGGCAACTAGGTTAATAACTTCTAAAACTTTGAAAGAGCCCACATATCTAGGTGCTAACTTAGCATACTTTCCAAATTCTCTCAAGCTCTTATGAGGTTTAACTCTTAAGAGTACTTTATCTCCTACCAAGAATACAATCTATGAGGTGTGACCTTCTCTATTTTCTCCATGGAATCATTCGTAAATAAATTGTCTTTAATTTATATATTGTTGCATTTAGAATTTTGCAAATTCCCTTAAGTTTCTTTGTTTGTGCAAGTTGTTAATGATATTTTTTTATACCTTCATTCTATCATTTTACACCCAACTGTCTTATTTCATATATGCATGGAATTCATATTTCTTTCCCACATCATAGGAACCACAACTTGGATTAAATCTTGTATGTTATCTAAATAATTAAAAATTGTATGCAAGTCACCTCAAACTATCTTTAAACACACTTATTTATGCTACCATTATGCAAGTATATATAGACATGAGGAAAATTATGTTAGAAATACATATTTAATTTTATAGTGACTTGAGAGTAAATAGAAAAATAATGTTATACATTTAAGCTTGTATTTAATATATAATAGAGAATGATAACATATCCAAATGTTAAAATTTACATAGTCTTTTGAAAATGAGTTTATATCTTTCATCCCTTAAATATACTCTCAAGTGTTCTGTCTTTTATATGATTAGGATCTCAACATACACAAAATGGAGTTCAAGTTAATGTGCATAAGTTGGGGTACAAGTTGAGCCTGATTTAGATACTAGAGTAGAGGAGGCCTAACCACACATAGTTGATGTCAATGAAGAGGCCCAACCAAAATTTTATGTTAGAGATGGGTTGAGATTGCTTCCTTCTATATATATGTTATGATTAATCAGTTATAGAATTCCATATCAAGCTACTGATTATGCCAAGTTTCCTCAAAGAAATGTGGTCTCATAGGATTCCATGACAAGCTAATGCAATTGATAGTTGCTCCTAGTTATTAGTTATGTAAATGTAAAGTAATTGCATAATTGCTTAGGTTGACTTTGTAAAAACTATATTGTTATTGAAATTTTTTCATATATAAGCATCTAGTTGTTACTTATGGAATGTGAAGTAATGCTTTGAGTTTGAAAGATTGCAATGCAATGTAATCAACAATATGAATATAAACTACATAATATAACCATTATTTTTATGCTATTGTACACATTGATATTTAACCATTGCTCACTTGATTAAATTTTCAAAGAGTTTAATCATGCACATGAGGAAGAAATTAAATTTTGATTGTCAACTTCTATATATCAAATTATCCAATAATCTTGAATGTATCTCCATATACAAAAATGGCATCAATGCCAACTCAAACAATTTTTTACAAAATGTGGCATATGCCATCTCGATGTCTATTCAAAATTTACATGCCAAAATATCCATCTCATCCTAAACTACTGGTGGATCATCAAAATGGAGACTCTTTGCAACACTCATTCGCTCTGAAGGTAGCTGCACAAGAAAAATTCAAACCACAATTGAGATTAGTTATACTATATGATTTAAAATTGAATAATTAACATCGAAATCAATATACATTGAACTATAATTGAACTCTAAAATTGTAATCTTGATTATCTAAAATATCCGTCTCTTCAAAGGGTCGGGAGTCCTAGAATATGCCCCTCTCAAAGAACCGACCAAACCAACTTTTGTAATGTCAATCTATATATGTGAGAAAAAACATAAAATAAAATAAACACATAACTCTTTAGGCTGATATTTTTCTTTATCTCCTATAGGTGTTTTGACACCTCCTCCTTGAGGTGTTTCAACACCTACTCCTTCAAGTGTTCCAATACATACTCCTTCAGGCATTGTGGAACTTGTCAACAATGATGTATAGCTCCCAACTACCTATACATAAAAATGGAAAGTACATATGAAACTACCAATCTATATTGATATATGTATAATCGATCTCAAAAATCTTAATTCAATTGAATTTGAGTTCAATTACCTTCCCCTTGTCTAACATTTTGATGCAAGAGCATCCAGTGGTGTAAGAGCAATCTTGCATCACCCAAAAAATAGTTAAATTTCAAGTTTCTCAGTTTTTAGATGTTTTTACATTTTTGGATACCCTTTTTGTCATAATGAAATTCCCAATTTATGGTTTTTATTTTCTATTCCCAGGTTGAAAGATATTGCAGTTTTAGTTTCCCAGATTTGCACTTGAAAATCTTCTGAGTTAGATTTGAGGCACTTAGAGTTTCTGGAATGGCCCCAAAACTTTCTGAAATAGGTGTAGTAGATTTTGAATGTGTTACTGACTTTGAAACCTTTCCAGCAGTTCAAACAATTCACAAATTAGAGTCCTGGATCAAAAGTTATGGCCCCGGGAAGTTGGCGCACTTTCTAGAAGATACAATTGCAAATGTTCTTTTGAAATTTGAACTTCAAGTTGTAATTTTTTGGCCCCAAACCACCTAAACTCAAATTTGAATGTTGTTTTGGCTCCAAACTAAAGAGAAGCTCTATTTATGGGAAGGTTTCTAATTTTTGGGTAGCTTTTTGGGGACAAGCTCATATATTGCGAAAGGGTGATTTTGTAACTTTCTGTAACTTGTATGTGTTGTAGAAATTGGGGATTTGAGATCCTCGGCATGTAAGAAGCTCCATTTTCTAAATAATAAAATTATTCTCTTGTTTGTGGGTTATTTTCTATGTCTTGGGCTGTGCCCTCATCGCATTTCACTTCCATAATCTGGACAAGGCTTCACCTTGCTCGCACTTGTTAACAATGACGTATAGCTCATAACTGCCTATACATAAAAAATGACAAGTACATATGAAACTACCAACCTATGTAGATTTATGTATAATCAATATAAGATCTTAAAATTCTTAACTAAATCGAATTTGAGATCAATTACCTTCCCCTTATCTAACATTGCACTTTCATAATTTGGACAAGGCTTCACCTTGCTCACACTAGGTATTTCCTACAAGAGGAAAATAAGATAAACATATAAGTTATTATATAATTTCATTTATGACAATTCAAATGAGAAGCAAGTATATAATAAAAAAATGTAAACGAGTGAGTGCAAAAATATATATTGTGTGCATGTCGAGGCCAAATGAAATGGCCCTAAGGGTGCTATCAGTCACCTGTGCGAGCTCCTCCTCAGAAATCAAATGTTAAATAGACCATGTAAATAAATATTAGTACATTATACTATCTCTTATTAATATTCATTCAAAAAAAATGCAATTTATGAATTTACAACTTAAATCTTACCTGTGTCACTATTCCAATGTCCCCCTCTCTAGCAGGAGAGGACTCTGTAGGCTGTGCTCCACTCCCCTGAGTCTGATCTATAATGTCCACATTATGGAGGTCATAATCAGATGTGTCCAAGGGATGCTTTGTGGGTTGTCCAAGAGGATCCAAGCATATTTGGCAGCACATGGAACAAGTATGTGGCACACAAATATGTGGACCTGATGAGGATGATGTAGCAGCACTCGAACCATCGCCAACATCACCAGAATGTGGCTGAGCTACTATAGAAGCATGCAAAACCAAAAGGCCACTCAAAGAGTGAATAGCCTGGATAGTTTGTGTGTCTACATCCTGCATAATATCTAGATGATATACTAGAGGTGGTAGAGGAAGGGGAGGAGGGGGAACATATGGGTGTGAGACTACTCTAACTGCCCCTGGTCTATCCTAGGGCATACCTCCACCAATGCCTTGGAAGGGTTTAATGTCAAAGTAATTGACATGATGCCCTAAAACAAACTCAACATATAATTTTTTAATAAAGTAAAATGGTATATCACAATTGTTGTTTGGTGGTTTATCAAAAACCATACACCAATTATCCCAAAAGTTATCTACAATGTCCCTATGCGTGCACCATTTTATAGAAAGTTTTGGTTTATTAACATTAATTGGAAAACCAGTGCAGCGGTTAAGAAATAAAGAAGCTATTTGGGCTTTGGTTATTCTGAGATCTTTCACATCATCATAAGACAATCCACATGCATAATATTCCCTCATGTCTTCTCGCCATGAATGAAAGGCATTATGTTGGGTGGAGAGGGTTTCTATATTTTTAATTATATCCTTCAATGTGTTTGACATCTCGAATAATCGAGGGATTCTCTTATAAAATTCAAAAATTCCCTTTAATTGCTGCAATTTTTCACCAATTAATTCTTCAATTGATGGTTGCAGAGGTGGTGGATCATTTGGTATTTGTGCATTTTCATTCTCAGCTAGTGGATCATTTGGAATTTGTGCATTTTCATTCTCAGTTGGTGGATCATTTGGAATTTGTGCATTTTCATTTTCAGCTGGTGGATCATTTGGAATTTGTGCATTTTCATTTTTAGCAGCCATAATGTTTGATTAAAGTTTAAAACTAATTAATCTAATTGAAATTAGATAGTATAAATGAAAATATTGTAAAAATACCCTAGTTTTTTTTTTAAAAACCCTACTTTTTAACAAAAATTAATAAAATTCTCTAGTTTTTAATACAAATACATAAAAAACACTATTTTAAAATCAAAATCCATAAAAACATTCATTTTTAATCAAAATCCATAAAAAAAATCATTTTTAATCAAAATCCATTCTAAACTCAAAATTTTCATAAAAATTCAATCAAAAACCCTATTTTGAAAAAAAAATCATAAAAAACTAACTGAAATTATACAAATCTAATTCAAAATTTGATCAAAGCAAAGAAAAATCTAAAATCTAACGTTTTCAAAATGGATATCGGATAAATCGGATATCGGATATGTGGAGAACCTCCTCACTGTGTGCCGCTGCCTGTTTATGAATGCCAAATGATTTTAACAGGCCCAATTTTTTTATATATATGTTTGCTTCAAATTGGATATTTGATTTGGATCAGATATCCAATATGGAGATCTTGGTTTGGTTTTTGCTTTGGAAGTTTCTACTAACACCTGATCCACAGAAACTTCAACTCGACATTGTTTTTGGGTCGATGAAAGACATATTTTTTTTCCTCATTGCCACTTTTTGGCCCATCATGATCCTGCACATACCCTTTCTTTCAAGGTTGACTATATTAAAAGATAATCAGGTCATAGATAACTATTTTCTTGATGAGCACTTATTTTCCATTAGTGTGTAAACACTCTAGTATGCTAACATAGCTAACTATCTAGTCATAGGGAGAGTTCCTCCCCACTTCTCTCCAAAAGAGAGGAGAGTGCTCATTGAAAAGTCATTTCCTTTTTCATGGATTGCAGGATGTTTGTTTTACACTGGGCTATATCATGTCATGAGGAGATGTGTGAGGGAAGATGAGACATGATATTTTCTATGCATTCCACAATGAACCATGTGGAGGACATTTTACAGCCAAGAGGAAAGTAGTGAAGATTCTAAATATAGGATACTACTAGCCAACACTCCACAAGGATGCATGAAGATATACTAGGAAATGTGACAAATGCCAAAGGATGGGCATGCCAACCAAATCTACTGAGATTCCCCTTTACCCTCTGCTAATAATCGTTCCATTTGACAAGTGGGGATTGGACTTTGTAGGACCCATTGATCCTCCATCAAATGGTAATTCCTATATCTTAGTATGCATTGATTATGTAACCAAATGGGTAGAAGTTAAGGCTATGAAGCATCAAGAGATAATAAGGTTGGTGAATTTCTTTATGAGGAGATTTTCACATGGTATGGGGCTCCAAGAGAGATAGTGACTAATCAAGGAGCTCAATTCACCTCAACCCTTATTGCAGCACTGGTCAATGAGTACAACATAAGGCACATGAAGTCCACTCCCTATCACCCCCAGGCCAATGGCCAAGTTAAGGTGACTAATAGAGAAATTGAAGCAATTTTGACCAAAATAGTGGTTGTTCATAAGAAGGATTGGGACAACTGGCTGTCAGAAGTTGTCTAGGCTGATAGGACAACTTGGAAAACAACAACAGGGTTCACTCCTTTTGAGATGTTGTATGGAAGGACAACTATGATGCCCATTGAATTTGAGCATAAGATTCTCAGAAGTGCAATAAACTTGGGGATGGATATCTTTGAAGCACAAAGAGACAAAATCATGCAGCTCAATGCATTGGATGAAATGAGGAAGGTAGCCTTGAATCATATAGAGGTAGTGCAAAATCAACGAATAAAGTGGCATGACAAATTCATCAAGGACAAGACATTCCAGCTAGGAGATTGAGCCCTACTCTATGACTCAAAGTATCAAGATAATGATGGAAAATTGTAGACAAGGTGGCTAGGACTCTATGAGGTTGTTGAAGTATTCCCTAATGGTGTTTTTCAACTCAACACCATTGAACCTATCATATTTAGGCTGATTTTTAATGGTCATCACCTTAGATTGTATCACAAGCCAACATACAAGGAGAAATTATTGCAAAAATTCACTTAGTATGCAACACCTGAACTTCCTGTAGTCAAAGGAAGTGGACCTAGTGTCCCTCCTTTTGGCTAACTAAAGTATGCAATTTGTTATTATAAAGACTTTCACTTCTATGGGGGTCCACTTCTTCACCCATTCACCCATCCATCTCCACCTTTCTCTCTCTTTCATCATGCCTCCATCATTTCACTTCATTCAATTATCACTTCACTCCACTCCACTCCACTTTCATTAATTGCTCAACTGACCTCTTGAAAGGTGACTAGTACTTTCTCCATACTCTTCATAACAGATCTTCCAAGAATCTAGGTACATGCGCATCAAGTTGTTATTTCCTAATTTTATTTTAGTACATTCATTTAATTACTAAAAATTAATATAGATGTTCTCTATAGCATGTAATTATTCCCTACCCTATCAATTGTCATAACTATCACACATGTGAGGAAACATGCTCAAATTCAGGTTGGGGGGAATTGTGAATACTATGTCCACATGTCTATCCATATTTGTTCACGTCATCGAAGTTTAAATTGAGCCAATTCAAATTCTGAGTGAGATGATGGCTCACATGTGTGAGGTGATATCAACCGCCACCATTTTTCTTGATCATAGCCTTCATTTATTACTCCTTTATTGCCTTTATTACTCCTGTCATAATCTTAGGCCAAAGAAAGGTAAAATTTAGATGATACTGGTATTGGAAATTTTGTGGACTTACATGAAGAGAAACTTTGTAGAGAGATTGATTGTAGACAATTGAACAATGGGAGGTGGGTTAACTAGGCATGAACCCACGGTTCATGACGCATTATTGGAAGATGTACCTAGCCAAGCTGAGTTCAAAAATTGCGGGTGGTTAGATTATATCTTGAAGTTGAATTATTTTAATTAGATTATATCTTGAAGTTGAATTATTTTAATGAATATGTTGCATTGGAATTTTCCTAGACATTTTTTGAGGGAAAGGCCATAGTAAAATGGTTAGAAGTAATGGTTGTTGAAGAAAGAATTGTAGAAGTTATAGGGTTGTCTGCCAACAGTGAAAATTACCCTACTTCTAGAGATTCCAGGTTAGTTAAGGCTAAATTTATAGAACCTAGTGACCCTCCATTGAGTGTAGACAAACAAGGTGCAAAAACAACCTCTCTTCCTGAGCCATGGAAGCAAGTAGTTGTTCATGTTGTGAAGTACATTACCTGCGAAGGTCGTCAATCAACCCTACACTCTGTGCACTTCAAACTTTTGAATCATATGAGGCACAAGAGAAGAATGAATGTGCCAAATGTGCTACACCACCTCTCAATCATGGTGGTCGAGACCCAAAAAGGTAGGGATAATTCTATTTCCCACCATTGTCTAATCAAATTGTTAGTTGAGAAGTCTTTGCATGATGTGTCTGATATAACTTGGGAAGAATTCTTAAATGTTGATCAAATTAGACCTGAGCATTTGCAACCTAGGGTTTTGCCTCAACCTTGTAGGGCTAGCAGACGATTGATCACAATTGAAGCTATTCTTGGTACCTCAACTTTTGGTGCATGCCCTAGTGCAAACCCTCCCGCAACTAAACAAACCATAGAGATTAGCTCTTCTAAGGAAGAGCATTCAGACAAAGAAAGTTCCTCTCCATAGTCTAATGATGATGTTCTTCTTGGCATACTAATTCGAGCTAGGGCACAAAACAAAGAGGTATAAATAAGGAAGGGTAAAGTTAAAAAGAAAATTGCAGGGAAGAAAGTGCCAAGCTCTAAGAAATGGAAGGCTGACATTGTTCTTCCTCTAGCTGAAAAAGAACATGAGAGCCCTCCTAGAAAATCAAGACTAGTTGGGCCAACCTTTGGTGTGTCTCCGTAGGGAAGCCTTAGGACTAGATAAACATCACAAGAGGACACAAAGGCCCCAATGGGGTAGGTGAATGTTAAGGAAAGAGAAATATTTGAGAAGGCAACAAATATAACGCTGGCAGATCTTGCTAATATCGATGAACAAGTTGAAAGTCAAGAGTTTGAAGAAATTTAGGAGCTCCTACAGCAAGAGCAGAAGCAAGAGTTCCTACAACAAAATCAAGAGCTAGAGAAAGAGCTAGAACAAGAGGAATTGTAGCTAGAATTGGGCGAACATTCAACACCCCTGCAACTAGAATTGGCTGAACATTTAGAATTCCTATAGCTAGTGCTATAGGAAGAGCAAGTAGTAGTGCTAGGAAAAATTCTTGTAGGAATACATAGGCCCTTTGGTTTTTTAATGCACATGGTAGCTATGAATTTATAGAAAGATATATAGAGGAGGGAAGAAGAATGGAAAGAGGAGAAATGCAGGTTGAAGAAGGAAATTCAAAAAAGAGATGAATAAATTGAAGATAAGAATGCAAAAATTGTTACTTTAAAGGAGAGAGTAGATAATATGGCAGCTCTAGTACCTCAGATATTAGAGTGCAAGACTCCTCCAATAGTCTATTCCCTGTATTTGAAGTATAAACATCTTTCTTTTAAACTGGAAAGGATTGTTTCAGGTTTCAATCCTTCTATTGAGACTACTCTTGAATTTCTCAATGCTTATTGGATTGCTCCTCCTAAAATGAAGAATTTGTTGTGTGAATTCTCTTTGCATAATTATGTTGTAACCTAAGACCATGATTCGAATCCATTGTTGTATGTTGAGGATGTCCAATTAAGGTCATTCATGTCTTGGATATAGAATGATATTAGTTGGGGAAAAAAATAATGGCTTATAGGAAAATAGAATTCAACACTCCCCTATCTATCAGGGTTGAATCTGGAAATCCATGGGACATTTTCATGGATTGGCACAAAATTCTTTATAGACCAAGCTATGGCAATAGGACCCTGTTTGAGAGAGAGGAAGTTTATAAAGAATATGAGGAGGTAGAAAAAACCAAAGGAGAATATGTGATGGGATACTTGTCACAAAGGTGGAACAACCTAACTGATGAGTTAAAACAAGTTAAGACTCACTCTATGCAAAACTATGTTGCAACACTTAAGAGAGTTGAAAGATATATACAAATTGGAAGGGAAAGGAAACAATTTTGGCTCCCACTAACTTTTCAAGAACCTATTCTATTGTGGCCTATGTTAAATTTCAGGTTTCACCAGTATGATATAGCTAAAGAGAGATAGAGATGGAGCAGATTGGTCAAACAACAACGGTTCTATTCGGACCATAATTCAGAAATTGCAGAAACTAATGTGGGACAGCTGGTAGTTGCAAAACTTTAGGGCATTAACAAAGAAAAGGAACAACCCTTCGTCTTTTGCTAGAGGACCAACAAAGTCTTAGGTTGGGGGGAGTGATGAGTCCACTTTATAAATCAATTTTGATAGAAGCTTATTGTCTATTTTATGTATTTGTCATAGACTTTGATGTTTGGATGTTGATTTTTTTATAATATTTCTTCAAAACCATAGACATTGGGCCTAAGCTTAATTTTATAATCTTTAATGACATTGACATGCTATATGAACTATTTGTGTTGATTTTACATGTGGATTAATGAATACTACTTTAAGATAGTTATGGATATGGAATTGTTGTTCATACTAATATTGTTTTGTAGATATAATTAGCAGCCTACAAAAGTAAAGAACAATCTACAAATTGGTCATTTTCCATAACAGTTAACAAGGTGATCGCTCAAAGGTCAATGGAGGGAAGACTCTCGATGGCGAGAGATTCCTCATTCAAATCAAAATTTTAACCACCTTGTAAATGGTCTTAATTGTTTGTTGAGCAAATGTAGGCCTTATTATTGTGCTAAATTTGTGTTAAGGAAAACATGCATGACCAGATTCTACACATGTGTAACCGTCTCTCCACTTTCTATGCTTTTCCTAAAGTGGCATCCTCCTAATCTATTTGAGTTGACCGCCTTTCTAGGTGATTAGTTAGTAGCTTTTCTTCCTATAAATAAGACTCAAATGCTCCTTCAAAATAGGTTGCTTAATCTAATGTACTTGCATTCTTAATATATTCATGATGCTCCATTGTACTATTGTTTTTCAATGAATAAAATGAATTTATAAGTTCATGCATCTGAGTTAACATTTTTCTTAAGGAATACTCATAGAAGGGGGCCCACTTGGTGAGCATTCCATTCTTCAGCTTAGTCATTAATTTCTATTCAGTAATTAGTTAAGAATTTGGCACTGACTATTCCTGTAGCCACTAGAATTTCATTATGTGACTTTTCCTATAGCCAAAGGAGATAGAGTAGTTTCCTATCTATTTGCTCATATTTTCATTTATGTCATGCATTTCAACTTAGTATAGTGGTTGGTTGATGCTCAACACTTATGTTATTTCTTTCCAAGCCATTTACATTCAACATTGTGTCTTTCTTAGCTATAGGATGAATATGGCTACTTTGCATCCTTAACGCACATACTGTGCTGACCCATTTCAAGTTCACGTCCCTAGGTTGACAAGTTAAATGCATCTTCATGATGATTGAAATAGCTATTCAGATTAGATGTCCAATCTTTGAATCACAGTTGTAAGGGCTTAGTTGTTAGATCATTGTAGGAGGCCAACATCCATGAACTGAATAGGTGAATTCACTACACAGAGGTGAACCCACTTTCCATAAAAAATCAGAGATTGAATCTTCTTCACCACTAAAAGCATGCTTCATTTTGAGTCCATTCCTATGATCAAAATTTTTTTATCATCACCCATCTATCTATAATCATCATTTTTATGCATTTGTAATTTTCAAAAGTAATCCAATTGTCGATCTAATTGCATAGGTTCATATTAGTGCATTCTTAGCATTTCCATCAATAATTTTTCAATTTGAATTTTCTAGACATCATTTTAAAGACTTTTTATCCAATTGGGTTAGGTAACTAACCCTAATAAGTATCATCCTTGCTTACTTAGGACCATCATCCATCCTGAGTTAGCAATCCTTTGTGGTCTTATTATTCTACTTACATAAATAGGTGGATTTACACCATTATCATCCTTTTTATCATTTGATCCAATCATTAACAAGGTATGTGCAAGATCATCATGGAAAAAATAGGCCCTTAAGTGGCAAAAAATTTAGAAAAATCAGAGTTAGGCAACTTGACGTAAAAATTTGAATAATTTATCTATATTATTTCAAAAACATGTAAGAATAGAATCTATAGAAAATTGAATTTAGTTTCTAAACTACTAGGTTTGTTTAAAAAAAAAATCTATTTGTGAAAATTTGAAATTTAAATGTAGTGGTACTTAAATTTCAAGGAAAAATAAGAAGTAGTTGTCATCTGACCACCCTAACCACAATAAAATGATAATATTTTTTTATAATATTTTAGATATAAGTAGAGGACTCATGCCCTAATGTGATGCATATTTTTTTGTAATTTTTTTCCATGTAAATAATTAATTATGAATTTTTTATTACAACTTTTATAAAATATAAAAACTTGTATACCTGACCACCTTAATTTGGTCAAAACTTCATGAAATTCAATTTTTCTTTTTTTAATCCTATTATATGTAAAGCATAGAATGTGAAGCATGTTTTGGATTCAAAAAATGTGATACCATTTGAAAGCTATAGATATTTTTCAATCAGCCTATCAATAAGGACTTTAGTCGTAATTTGAATAGAAAATGAATAATAATTACTTATTAAATTCAAAGTAAAGAATAATTATATCAGTGGAAAGTTGAGAATCTCCTTTAAAAACCCTTTTCGTTTCATCAATTTTGGGTAAAAAAATAGTCGTCAGCCACATACCCATCATATTGCCACTTTTTGGCCCATCATGATCCTACACATACCCAACATCCCGCATCATCTAGTTGAACTCCTAAATCTAGCTTGGATTCAATCCTATCTTCCAATCTAACCAATCCATCAATCTAATCCAATCCTATCTAATTAATAATCCATAATAATGTTATCAATTATCCAATCCATCAATTGATCCATTATCCTATCAATCTTTTAAATAATCCTCTAGGTCATTATCACTTAGCTACATCTTAGGGCTTAGCATCATCTTAGTCACCTAGTCACCTACATTTTTATGTCTGTTACCACACAATCACAAGAAAAGAACCTCATGGAGCTACAATAGTCCCAAGATGGTAAACCTCAACATCCTTTGAATCCAACCAGTAACAGTGGCTCTTCCCAATTCAACATTGAAGTTCACCCTCGCCCTTCTCTTGAGGAAGGCATGGTCAATCAACCTGAGCTAACTATTGATGAATATCTTAGTGATCCTTCCAATGTGAAAATTATTGATTGTCTTCTTCCTGAGCGTGGAGACAAAATCCTTGCCACATTTCTTATGAGGGGTACCAAGCCACCACCAAGGTTTGATTTATCGCAGTATGTCAATATCACACCCCCTCCTTCAATACAGGATCCACAAAGTTCTCAGGTTAATCCAAGCTCATTAGTCCCACAAATCCCTCAAGTTACCCCATAGGACACATGGTATCAACTTGGATTTGGTAAAGATGTGTATTATCAAATCTCACCTTCTCCTATTCATATTTTAGTCATGAGTGCAACACCTAAAGATGCCAATCCACAGGGTCATAACAATTATCAAAGTCATTGTCCTATTAATTTTCAAGGTAGTAACTAGCAAGGTCCTACCCTCACACTATCTATACCACCTCATCCACCGAACCAACTAAGTTAGCCATCAGGAAATACTAGGGGCACTACGTCCAATCCTTTTGCTTCTACACCTCATCACATTCATCTCATTTAAACACAACCATTGCCACAAAAAAAAAAAATTCCCAATCCTAGCCATTCCATCCCATAACAACCCCCATCTCAACCTCCACATAAACCTTAGGGTAATCTATCTCAACCTCCCCATCAACTACAAATCATTCAACAACAAAAGCAACCACCTTACGAAAAAACCACAACAACAACCCCTGTCTCAACCACCGCATCAACCATAAATCACTCCACAACCACAAAAACCCCCTTCACAACCTCAAGATAACCCTACAACATAATACCACTATCATTCATAGCCTCCACCTCACTATTTCTTGCCTTGTCATCACCAACTGCTTCCAAAAAACACTTATTATCAACCACCTCCTCCACCAAGCACACCTAGACCTCAGCCTATTGCATCCAACACCAATCCTAACTATTCTAAATATAATTAATAGCCACCATTCCAACAAAAACTGACTTATGTTAGCCCTCAAAAATCACCGCAAAATTCCTACTATCAATAGCCTAACCTACAATAGCCTCTGTACATCTCCTATCAGCAACCCACATACAATTATCATAATCCATCCTACTATTAGAAGCCCCCATCTCAGCTACAAGGAGCCTCTTTATCCTATTATCAGGTGCCTCCCTCTCAGTAGCAGGCTTATACTAATCCACAACCCACATACGTTGACCAGTATCAACAAATTTCTTCATATCCTTTGCCATCATACAATCAATCAATTCTTCCTCCACTGCCACCATATCAACAATATCCTCCCTATGATTAGTCCAATCCAACAAGTCCTCTCCCATCAACACCAGTCAATAGTGGGAGGACATGAAAGTTTCCATGGACTTGCAAGTGGGTACATCAAAGAAATCCTTTAATTTTGAGGACATTTTCCCATACCATTTTTGATCCATCCAACTCCCTAATCCCCTTCCTGAAACATTTTGAAATCCTAAAATTTGATAAGTACAAGGGGAGGGTTGATCCATGAAACCACTTGCAAGAGTTATACATGCATTTTTAGGAGCTCCTACATAATGATAACTACCTCCTTTAGTTATTCCCTTGAAGCTTAATGAGACAAGCTCTAGAGTGGTTCATGGGTCTCCTGCAAGGGTTAATCTCCACCTTTGTTGATTTTTTAGAGAATTTTTTCAACCATTCCTATTTCAATCTAGAGAAATACATAGGAACCCTTAGATCTCCTAAAAGATAAACAATGTGATGGGGAAAAATTTTCTGAAGTGCACACTTCCTGAGAAGGAGTTAATTAATATCTTTGTCACAAACTCTCATCCTGAGTTGGCTCATAACTTGCATCTTCATTGTGTTACCACCTTTGTAGAGTTCATTGAGAAGGGTTCCAACATTGAAAAGGACCTCATTGCTAAAGGGCTCATTAAAATCTTCAAAGAGGATAGAGACAAACAATCTGGGGACAAATCACACTACTAGAATAGGAAAAAAAATGTTGTTAATGATGGTGTCACCGACACTAAGAATATCCAGGTAGCTAGTACTTCTCAGAGATTGAAAAATGCTTCTCATCCACCATTAGTTACCAATGTCATATCTATACCACAAGGTGCACCTCGACCTCCCTCGTAGTACAACCAAACCAATCAAGGGAAAACTAAATGCACATTCACTCCATTGGGAGAGTCCCTAGATGCAGTCTTTAAGAGGTTAATCCAAGCCAATTATGTGGTCATGTATCTTGTTATCAAATATTTTGATGATTCAAAACCAAAAACTACATGGTATAGGGAACATGAATATTATGAATACCATAAGATTAAGGGTCACTCCATCAACAAATGTCAAGGGATTAAAAGTTACATCCAAGATCCCATTGATCAAAGAAAAATTGTAGTGGATGTGAACCAATCTACCTCATCTAATGCTTGATTAAAAATATATCAAAATTTGCTTCCCAAGCATAACCAAGGTCCTAGCACATCAAATACAAACATTGGGCCCAACAATAACAACCAAAACAACAACACAAACAATATCAGTTATAACAAGAAGCCATATAATTATGAAAATATTATTACATGCATTCCCAAGTGGACCCACGTGTATCCATGATTCAAATCAAAGGAAAAGATCCCCAATGCACTATTACAACTCATTGCACTCCCATATTAGTTCCTAGTCCTTCCACCTCATCTCAACTGGCCCCTGTGAACTTGTAGTATAATAGCCTTGATCACCTTGGCAAGACCCCCACACAAATATCTATCATAGATCTACTAAGTTCTACCCTAGTTCATCAAAATATTCTCAAAATATCTCTATAAGACACTTATATACTAAGTGACATTGATCCTACCCAATTCCAAGCTCTATTAGGACACTTAACATCTACCTATCAGTTGGGTTTTAGCCAAAATGACATGCCATCAATTGATCCATCCCGTAATCATGCCTTATAGATTAAAGTCCTTGTCACCTGACATAAGGTAAAGAGGGTCTTGGTAGATAATGTTTCTTCCCTTAATTTATGAACTTTGAAGTTCATAAAACATGTGGGGTACACTCAGGCTAACTTAGACAATTAGACCATCACAATCAGGGCATATGACAATGTAGATAGAGATTCAAAAGGTATTATTTTCCTTCCCATCTAGATTGGCCATGTTTACCAATACACCACTTGTCATATCATTGATCTAGACTTACCATATAACCTTCTCATCATCCAACCATGGATTCATGTCATCTAGATGGTTCCTTTCATATATCATCAATTCCTAAAATTTCCATATAATGGGGTTGAAATTACCATACATGTTGACCCCCAACCTTTTGGGTATTGTCATGCTCTTGAGGCCTCCTTCCCATACTCACAATATTGTCTAGGAGTAGATGTGGGAGTTCCTCAGGAATCACCCTCCATTCAATCTCCTAATCCATCTTCGAATACATCCTCCATTCCATCCTCTACATATGATTCCACCATCACCAAAGTCCATATCATTGGCAAGGGTTATGGGGAGTATGAGATGTGTACTGCACTTAACGTGGAAACAATGTGTCCATTTGGTGTAGGAGCACCTATTTGATCACATGCCTCCATGAGACCATATTGAGTAATTTGTTCCATTTTTATGTTTTGAGATTTTAATAAGCCCAAGAGGCCACCTTTGTGGTGTTATAGGTCCTAGGATGTTGTTCATTTCTCATATATTGTAAAAATTGTCAAAAGTGCCAAATTAGGTAGATGAAATGTCATTAAGGTGTTTTGTCAACACACTAATCAAAAGGTAGTTGAAAATAGTTGGTTTGGGTTGAAAATGTATAAATAAACCCTCCAAAACTCGAATTGGGGGTTGGAGACATCATTTTTTGAAGATTGATGAATGGAAACCTCAAATGTTGTGCATCTTTCTGATTTTCACATTGTTTCCAGATCAAAGTTGTGATTTGTACGGCCTGGTATGGAATAAAATGATAGAGTATCATATATTTATGGAAAGATCTCTGTTTCTAGTTTCCAATTCATTTTGTCTCATTGAATTTCATTGAGTTTTGTGGAAGATATTAATATTTTGGTGAGACTTCCTATTCTAACAATATTGTGCAGAATTTACAGTATAAAAAGTGTGATGGTACGGAATGTAAAGTATATAATTTGGATCTGAAATTAATTGGATTTTGTTTCCATGTGAATCTAATTTCATTTGGTTCAAGTCTCATAAAATTTAATTAAGATTTGAATAAGTTATGAACATTTTTGTGAGGGCAGGTCTGAACCCTACCTAAGGTTTGCAGTTTTGGTAAAAATACAATAACTTTCATTTCAACCGTTGGATCCTTATAAGAATTGGAAGAGAAGTGTATCATCATGTTTTATTCAATCTCACCAGAGGGATTGGCTTCATTATTCATTTTTTAGAAGTTATTAATGACTGTTCATTACATTAAATTATGGGCTGCCATGGCTATGCTTTCAATGTGATATAGAATGACTAAGAACATTTGTCATATAATTATTGTTTTGGATTATTATTGAAGGTTTGTGTGATGTTTTGTGAATCCTCATAGCTCTGCATCAAATTGGTATCAGAGTCTAGAAAAGATATGGGCTGGTGAAGTTTGTTGGTTTTGTGTTGGTGTTTGTGGTTGTGTGTTGTACAGGTTGAGGAAGGAACCTGATTGCCTAAGTGTGGCAAAGTAAAGTGGAAGCAAGGAGAGACTTGCTTGTGGAGATGGATTTGTTGAGAAGATTGGAAAGATATTTGCAGGTTGAGGATTCAAGAAAGAAGGAAAGAGAGGAAAAAGAGTTGAGAAAGAAGGAAAGAAAGAAAAGGATAAGGCAAGAGAAGATGGACAAAGAGATTGTTGAGTTGAAGGGAGAATTGAAAAGACTTGAAGAAGAGTTCCAAGAATCCATGATGAAGATGGAACAAATGATGAAACAAGATACAAGTTGGCATTTGACATTGAAAAGGAAGATGGTTTGGCCTATAAAGAAGATTATGAAGAAGCAAATAAAACAAAAGAGGGCAGCAAATTCAGTTAAAGATGAAGAAGAAGATTTATGGGCACAATATGCAGCCATTGAAGAAGAATGGAATAGTAAGGTTGGTGATGGAAAATTCAAACAAAAGGAAGAAGAACTCATCAAGGTAGAAGAAAGCAAGGAAATTGAGGTTGAAATTGAATTGGTGTCAAGATTGGATAAGTTGGTTATGGGTGAAGAGGAATTTGAAGTACAAGAAGACAAGGAGGAGACCTCAAGGTCTCTATATTTTGTTTCTAATTTTTCTTTGGATTATGTATGTGCAGATTATGAAGGACAAAGTGAAGTGTTTGATGATATGATAGAGTTTTGGGACTTCCAAGTTGCAGGGATGCTTGATAAAAGAAGGCATAAGAAGAACAAAAGGAAGAAAAGACAAAATTTGATTGAAAATACAAAGGACAAGGTGCAAAGTAACTGGAAGACTAGGAAGAAGATAATTCAAAGGGGCTTGAATTCTTTTGCCCTCGGGAGTTTGGTGCAGGAGCACCTATTTGATCACATGCCTCATGAGGCCATATTGAGTAATTTGTTCCATTTTTATGTTTTGAGATTTTAATAAGCCCAAGAGGCCACCTTTGTGGTGTTATAGGTCCTAGGATGTTGTTCATTTCTCATATATTGTAAAAATTGTCAAAAGTGCAAAATTAGGTAGATGAAATGTCATTAAGGTGTTTTGTCAACACACTAATCAAAAGGTGGTTGAAAATAGTTGGTTTGGGTTGAAAATGTATAAATAAACCCTCCAAAACTCGAATTGGGGGTTGGAGACATCATTTTTTGAAGATTGATGAATGGAAACCTCAAATGTTGTGCATCTTTCTGATTTTCACATTGTTTCCAGATCAAAGTTGTGATTTGTATGGCCTGGTATGGAATCAAATGATAGCGTATCATATATTGATGGAAATATCTCTGTTTCTAGTTTCCAATTCCTTTTGTCTCATTGAATTTCATCAAGTTTTGTGGAAGATATTAATATTTTGGTGAGACTGCCTATTCTAACAATATTGTTCAGAATTTACAGTATAAAAAATGTGATGGTACGGAATGTAAAGTCTATAATTTGGATCTAAAATCAATTGGATTTTGTTTCCATGTGAATCTACTTTTATTTGGTTCAAGTCTCATCAAATTTAATTAAGATTTGAATAAGTTATGAACATTTTTGTGAGGGCAGGTCTGAGCCCTACCTAGGGTTTGCAGTTTTGGTAAAAATACAATAAATTTCATTTCAACCGTTGGATCCTTATAAGAATTGGAAGAGAAGTGTATCATCATGTTTTATTCAATCTCACTAGAGAGATTGGCTTTATTATTCATTTTTTAGAAGTTATTAATGACTGTTCATTACATTAAATTATGGGCTGCCATGGCTATGCTTTCAATGTGATATAGAATGACTAAGAACATTTGTCATATAATTATTGTTTTGGATTATTATTGAAGGTTTGTGTGATGTTTTGTGAATCCTCCTAGCTCTGCATCACCATCTCCTCACACTTATGGACAACTATCTTAGTCTATACAAAAGGAAGAATGAAATACCAAAACCATTAGTTCCAATAATGTGGGTTCCACAACATTTCAAACTCTAGGCACATTACAAGATTAGATGGATAAAGATATCAACCAATGGGTTTATAGAGAGGAACTTGAACCTTCACCTCCCCTTATTGAGTACTTCCAAGAAGTTTATCCTCATGCCTCCAAACTAGCAGAAAATTATAATTATTAGGGGGGAGGGCTTGGTGTTGATGAGCATGGAAGGTGACAATCCATTGAAACAACCACACATCCTAAACACCCAGGCCTAGGCTATGATAAGAAACAAAAGGGGTTCGTTGCATCTACTAGCACTTTGAATAATGTTAACTTGGAAACTGATTTTGTTAAGGACATACCTAAAGAAGAGTCTATCATATTTTCATACGATTATTTGGATCTTCCTCCCCTCTTCAAACCCACATTTGTCTTTTCCATTAGCCTTTCACTTCGTCACCTTGACCTCATTGATTGGGACTATAGACATGTAAAATTGACCTAACACTTATCACACGTACTAAATGACATTTATCATCAAACAACACTGCATTTCACATCAATTGCATCAAAAACCATAATTTTCCCTATTAATTGAAGAAATGGAATTATTTAAATAATTCACCCTTTCATCATTTTTGACTAATTAAATAAATTCCATTTATTTAATAAACTCCTAAAACATTATTTCTACTATTAATTGAATAATATGACATTATTTGATTAATTCACATTTTATCATTTTGACCAATTAAATAAATTACATTTATTTAATAAATTCCTAATCCAACTTTATTTTGTCCTCATTAGTTAAATAATACCAATTATTTAATTACATCACTAAATCACTTTAATCCCCTAAGTCGATTGAACTATTAAATCATAATAATTTAATTAGTTCTCTTTCCCTCCAAATTTAAATAATTGAAATAAACTATTCAAATCATTATAAAAAATCAAATCAAACTAATGGAACTTTGTTTGAAAAATTCAAACTTGATTTGCACGTTCAACTCCAAAATGAATGAATTGATTAAATCAATTAATTAATCATTCTCAACCACTTTTCTAATTGATTAAATTACAATCCCCTAATTTCTCAATCCATTCCCAACTGATCAATCTAATTCCTCACTAACCAATGTATTCCTAAATCACACTAATCAGGAAATAAATTTGCATAGATTATTCATGTCAATTTTCTTCTCAACATCTTTTGACCATCGATTAGGATATTCTACTACATGATCTTGATCATCCATTTCAAATCACAATTTCTATATAACAAACCTCTTTCCTCCCAAAAAAGGATCAAAGAGTCAACATAATTTGCACAACAAATTACTACCGAGATTTGAATCACCATTAATAAAGTTTCAATACATCTTTGATCAACCAACACACCATCACATCAAAGCTTCTAGCACGCGACAATGGAGGCTTCATAGTGATATGAACAACCCAACATTGTGTGAATACACTCTAACATGGGATGGAAATATTGTATTGTGTTGAATTCATGTTTATTGTCTTGTTTCAATAACATTTTGAATTATTTATCTTTATAATTGCATTTCATGAGTGAAGGAATAGATCTAGATTAGTGTTCTTGATTTAGATTAGATTTTATTTTCATTTGAATTTCTCTCATTTAAATACCCATATTTCCCCCCTCACACATTCTACAATGCTAGGTGGAACCCTGGTCCCCTACACTAACTATTTCATGAGAAAATTTTGAAGTTATAGGTCCTAGAGGTGCTCTGGAAAAGTCTTCACACACATGCTTATGGAAGTTGTTGCACTAAATTTCATGAAATCCACACACTTGATCCTGAAACTAGCATACTTGACCCTAAAAATGGTTCCCTTTTCTTTTGAAAGAGGACACACTTGCTTTTTTCTAGCGCTTTTGCTCTTTGATAGAGGGTGCACTTGTTGATTTTTCTATGCTTTTGTTTTGTCAAACCAGTGTCTGAGATCTACAAGTTTAATTTTATTTTTAATGCTAACAAATGCCTGTTTGGAATGTACGATAGGTATTAATGGTTATGTATGCAGGATCGAGAAATCACCAACACCTTTTTTCTATAGGGAGATGAATCATCAAAGGAATCATAATTTTTCAAAAACTTTGTTCTTTAAGTTAGGAATTTTTATTTGGTGCATAAGGAAAACAACACAAAATGAACATTTCAATTTTTGGTGCTCTAAAAATGAACCATTTTAAAGCTTTCTAAATTAGGAATTTTTATTTGGTACATAAAAAGAACAACACAAATTGAACACTTTAGATTTTGGTGCTCTAAAAATGAACCATTTTAATGCTTCTCTAAATTAGGAAGTTTTCTTTGGTGCATAGAAAGAACAACACAAATTGGACACTTCAGTTTTTGGTGCTCTAAAAATGAACCATTTTAAAGCTTCTCTAATTATGAATTTTTATGTTTGGTGCATAAAAAGAACAACAAAAACTGAGCAATTCAGTTTTAGTGTTCCAAAATGAACTCTATCCAAAGTTTTCATAGTTAGGGAATTTTTATTTAGTGCATAAAAAGAACAACACAAACAAATAGTTCAAATAGGTGCTCTAAAAAGATTTTTTAACTTTCAAAGTAACACTTGGAATGTTTGATTCTCTTTTTAAATGACCATAACGATTTCCTATTGTTTGTACACAATCACATTCATTTTTGTTGACCAAATAAGACTAGGATCAATTTAGAAACACTCAAGTTTTGGGCTTAAAAATGAACAAATCAATATTTTTTGTATTGCACCTTTGTTATCTTAGTGATTGATATCTATAAAACTTTACGTTGGCGCAATTAAAAAAATTGTTATGTTGTTTACACATTATTTTGGGGATAGCACCACATGAGGCACTTAAAAAGAAACAAATTTATATGAATTATATTTCGTGCATTCAGTATTTGGAAAGCTAGATAGTTGTATTCTCCCCTCACACCTTTTGGCGATCTTGGGTGAGTGGAAAAATATTGAGCTTCACATTTTTATTTTCAGAAGCATACCTTTAGAGGGCCTACCTATTGAGACACATCCCACATAGGAGAAATCATTGGCAACCCAAGTGGTGCTCTCGCTTTGTACTACTATATAAATAATTGTGGGCATGAGAAAAGTCCACTCACCAGTTGATGTTGTTTTATATCGACATTAGTCTCCCCCAGTATTCGTGTCATACATAAAAACCTACAAGGGCTAGGAGGCCTCTTAATTGAGTAAAACACCACATGTAGAGACAAACAAAACTCATAACCCCAAAAAATTACTTAGAACCAAATTTTTGTAGAAGTCACCCTTTTATCCAAAAAAAATTCTTTGAAAGTGATGCATCAGAATTTACTTGCCATGTCCAACTTCAGGCCGGCACCATAAGTTGCATGTAAAATCGTCCCTTTGGTGCATGAGGCAAGCCTACCTAAAATGACTATTTCTATCTCTAGGTCTATAAATGTTTGTTTATGTAAAACTTGCCAAAAACATTCAAAACAAACTTCACATCAAACTTTGTGCTTGATCTAAAAAGAATACATCAAAAAAAAAACTAAACATGATGGTTGAATCACAAACCCTTTGACTTAGTGTATGCTTTTAAGAGAAGACCTATATTTTCACTCCTTAAAGGATCTCCTTAAATGTTTCTGAATATTTTGGATTTTATTTGAAGCTACATTAGCTCAAAGTAAACATTGGAAACTATGGCTTGGGTATCATGATTTCACAACTTAAAGCCATAGACATATAGGTCACACGAGTACATGCTTTTTTATTTAGTCAAAGTTGTTGTATCACTTTCCACATCTAGAAATAGATCAAAACATCCAAAAATTGCAAGAAAGAAATGAATGTTGCTACCAAAAATATTGAAAATAGAAAAAAAAATTACACAGAGGTCACTTCTACTACTGATTCGAGCAAACTTGATCACAAATTGCTCACAATTTCTAGAGAAAGATCATTTTTTCTCTATGTCCCTAAAACTTCACTGATGAAAATCAGTTGCATTTAAAATAATCCACACACTTGATGCATAACCAATGCACTTGCTTCTTTTTGTCACACTTGCTTCTCATAAACCAATGCAGTTGACAAAATTTAGGCCGTAGTTGATAAATCTTGCCACTTTTTCTCACAGTCTATCGCTTTTGCTCAAAAACACATCATCTCTACTCTATCCTATTAGCAATCAGAAAAATGAGACAAAGCTACTTATAGGGACCTTGTTAGAACAAAACAATTAGAAAAATAGATAAGTCATATAGTCCTATCCACTCTCCACATTCCATCCTACTTTTGGAAATCAAAATCAAAACAAAAAAACCTAGATTATTCCCTCACTCACACTTCTAAGATATCAATAGTTACTTGGGACTCATAGATAGTTCAAGTAATATTTTCCACAACATATCCTCTAGAAGGAGAAGTGAGATATCAATATAGGTCTTTCAATATTTTGAGTTCCAAAGATAGTGCTACCTCTAAACATCACTCAAACTTTAGGGTCTTGAGCTTTATAACAAACCATATCAAAATTTCCACACCTTCACCATATGACCATTTGGCAACCATTTTCTCTAGTTCAACAATCAAACGTTTTAGCACTAATCCTACAACCAAGTCTCACACACATTAAAGGGGAATTAGCAGTTTAAGAACCTTCATATTTGAGAAGAATTAAAGACCCAACCAATGGAGAAACACAACAAACATCTTAGATGAAAGGTAAGAGAAATCAAACCTAGCAGCCGGAAGACCCATGTTACCACCTCTTGCATGGAAATAGGTACACATCCCTCATGATCTCTAGCAAGAGAAAAATCCATAAGTGAAAATCCATATTACAACTTTCCATGAATTGACCTACTCTAAAGTTTTCCAAAGGATGTACATCTTGAGAAGATATAACACCCATCAAAATCAACTAGACCATTTCTATTTACACTTAAATTCAATGGGCCAACCACCCTTATATCTTCAATAGAAAACCCAAAAAAAAGAAAAATAAATTTTTCCTGTTCCTAAAAATAGAAATTCCAAACAAACACATTATTTTTTCGTAGGTAGGAGTCATGAACACATTCACAAAAGCTTGACAATTGTTTATGGCAACCACAAGGTCACAACATAGGAAGAACATGGAAGCAAATAAGAAAAATGCCAGCATCCCACCAAAACACACCATGAATGATGAAGGTGGTCCATGGGGCTATAGGCCAAGCAACCTTCAAACACCCCAAAAGAGACACACATACAAAGACACGTTTAGTGAGGAAGAGCTAAATCACAAAAGACAAGAAGTGAAAGAACAATCCAACTAGGACCCAAAAAGAGTGGTCATAGAGAAGGTGGATACTAATGTGGAAATAAATGATGAGGAACTATTTGAACATTCTAACAACCCCAAGGTTCTCAAACTAATGTACAAGTTGTTGAGAAAGGAGCCACATTCGTACTTCTTCAAGTTAGCACAAAGTGGTGCTAAACTACCAATAAATTTTAATGTGGAGGCTCTTAAAGATCCTAACCTTATTCCCTTATGGGATAGTTTAGTTGTGAGATAGATATTTGAACCCATAGAGATTCCAAATATGCCACCTTTATTCTCACAAAACAATTTTCAACCCATGGAAAATTCATTGTATAGAAAACCAACTAAAATCGAACAAGCGGTAATGACACAATAGTATCAAAGAGGTCCATCCCAATACGTATCACAAAGAAAAAATCCACCTCTAGGGAAAAATGTACCTCAAAATACTTTGAATGTTGACCCTTTCCAAAAAATGTAGTACCAACGACAAGGTGGAGCATAGGGTTCCTTTCCTAGTCAACAATACCACCAACAAGGTGGGCCATAGGGTCCCCTTCCATATTAGTACCAACAAGAAGGTATACCATAGGGTACCCTTCCTAGTTCATCCCATCAACAAGGTAAACTACCAATGCATCATCAAGGAAACCTTCAGTATAGTCCATCCCAACAACTTGGTGTACCATAGGGTACCCTTCTTCAGTCATCTCATCAATAAGGTAACCTACCAATGCATCATCAGGGAAACCTTTAGTATATTCTATCCCAACAAAAAGGTGTGCCACATGGCACCCTTCTTCAGTCATCTCACCAACAAGGTAACCCACCAATGCACCATTAGGGAAACCTTCATTATAGTCCATCCAAATAACAAGGTGTGCCATAGGGCACCTTTCTTCAATCATCTCACCAACAAGGTAACTCACTAAAACACCATTAGGGAAACCTTCAGTATATTCCATCCTAACAACAAGGTGTGCCATAGGGTACCCTTCATTAGTCATCCCATCAAAAAGGTAACCCGCCAATGCATCATCAGGGAAACCTTTAGTATAGTTTGTCCCAACAACAAGGTGTGCAATAGGGTACCCTTCTTTAGTCATCTCACCAATAAGGTAACTTGATAATGCACCATTAGGGAAACCTTTAGTATAGTCCATCCCAACAACAAGGTTTGTCATACGGTACCCTTCTTTATTCATCTCACCAACAAGGTAATCTGCCAATGCACCATCAGGGAAACCTCTAGTATAGTTTATCCCCACAACAAGGTGTGCCATAGGGCACCCTTCTTCAGTTGTCCCATCAACAAGGTAACCCACCAATGCACCATTAGGGAAACATTCAGTATGTTCCATCCCCAAAACAAGATTTTTCATAGGGTACCCTTCCAAATTTGTCCTACCAACAAGGTATCTCACCAATGCACTATCAGGGAAACCTTCAACATAGTTCATACCAACAACAAGGTGTGCCATAGGGTACCCTTCCTAATTTATCCTACCAACAAGGTGTCTTGCTAATGCATCAACAGGGTAACCTTCAGTATAATTATTCCCAACAACAAAGAGCTAACCCTCCTTACACTCAACAAGGAGCTAATCCTCCTTACACACAATAAGGACCTAACCCACCCTATGTTCAAAACAACTACCAAAGTTCAATACCCTCATTATATCCAACTTTTGGCCAAAACATGGTAGGACAACAAGGCCATTACATGCTAGACTTGTAAATAAAGGTGCATAAAACAAAGATAGAACTACAACTAGAAGAAATGGAACAAAAAATAGCTGACATGTAGCTAGAGAAAATAAAGAAGACCTACACCCTTTAGGAAATATGTCCATTCCCATTCGATCACTCCATCAGTACACTACCTTTTTCTGAAAAACATTGAAATACCCAAGTTTGACAAGTATAAAGGAAAAGAAGATCCCGTACAACATGCACGAGACTTCTCAATGTCATGTATGAAGGTACAAAATAGTGACACTTACCTTATGAG
This sequence comes from Sequoia sempervirens, assembly GCA_007258455.2. NCBI lineage: Eukaryota > Viridiplantae > Streptophyta > Pinopsida > Cupressales > Cupressaceae > Sequoia > Sequoia sempervirens. The sequence goes on from VDFB02179234.1 coordinate 71,231,098, forward strand.
GCTCTTTCCACACAACCTTATAGGTCATGTTATGGAGTGGTTTTCCCACCTAACATAGGGAATTAAAACCTTCGACAAAATATCTAGAAAGTTCATTTAAGCTACTTCTCATTTAACATAGAGAAAGATGTCACCATCACAAATTTATCCACAATCAAATAGAGTCAAGGAGAGTCCTTTACCTCCTACCTAAAAATATGGAGGCACAAAGCTAGTCAGTGCAAATGGCCCATTCCCAACAAGGAATTGGTAGATATCTGCATCTCAAATGTCCTACCCAAGATCAACTACTAGCTCACTATGTTATGTCTCAAAAAATTTAAAGAAAATATAGAAAAGTGACTACATATTGAGAGATCCCTCATAGCAATGGGAGTCCTTATATTGAACAAATCAAAAGATAATCCCTATAGTTGAAACGATAAACCTAAGATCTAGGAAAAGAACAAGAACGTTACAAATGATGGAGTAGTTCATGCTAGAGAACTATGGAACACACAAAAACACATAAAAAAAATGAAAAGTGGCACAAAAAACTATGTTCCAAATAGTGCACAAAACAACAGGTATGTGCAGGATCGTCATGGGAAAAATAGGTTCTTAAGTGGCAAAAAATATAGAAAAATCAGAATTAGGCAACTTGACATAAAAAATTGAATAAGTTATCTATATTATTTCAAAAATATGTAATAATATAATCTGTAGCAAACTGAATGTAGTTTCTAAAAGTTACTGGGTTTGTTTAAATATATATATATATATTTGGTGAAAATTTAAAATTTCAATGCAGTGGTACTTAAATTTCAGGGAAAAAATAAGAAGTAGGTGTCTGTTTGACAACCCTAACCACAATAAAATGATAATATTTTTTTATAATATTTTAGATATAAGTAGGGGACTCATGCCACGATGTGATGCATATTTTTTGTAATTTTTTTCCATGTAAATAATTAATTATGAATTTTTATTACAAATTTTAAAAAATATAAAAACTCGTATGTCTGACCACCTTAACTTGGTCAAAAATTCATGAAATTCAATTTTTATTTTTTTAATCCTATAGTATACGAAGCATAGAATGTGACACATGTTTTGGATTAAAAAAATGTGATACCATTTGAAAGCTACAAATGTTTTTCAATCAGTCTATCAATAAGGACTTTAGTCATAATTTGAATAGAAAATGAATAATAATTACTTATTAAATTCAAAGTAAAACATAATTTATATTGGTGGAAAGCTAAGAATCTCCTTTAAAAACCCTTTTCATTTCATCAATTTTGGGTAAAAAGATAGTCGTTAGCCACATACCCATCATATTGCCACTTTTTGGCCCGTCATGATCCTGAACATACCCGTAGCCAACTTAATTATCCTAAGAAAAATCAAGCAGTCAACCAACAAATAGATCAAGGAGGAAAATAGAGGCAATACGACTAGCCAAGGAGGTAGTTCACGGTACTAGGAGAGTCAATTGAGATATTAATGCATAAGCTAGTGCAACAAAACCTTGTCAAGGTGAATGATCACCCAAACTATGAGGAACCTAGCTTCAAGACACCATGGAATAATGAGAAAGACTTGTGAAAATTCCATAAGATGAAAGGACACAAGACCAATAATTGCATGTGACTCAAACACATCATCCAAGACCTGATAGAAAAAGTAGTGGATCTCAAACATTGTCCTAGAAACAAGGACCTTCAAATATACACAAACCCAATCCCAAACCATGCTAAAAGGAATGACAAAGGAAAGGACCAAGATTATCATAATGGTAATTATACCTATAGTGACATAGTTCTAGGAACCCTCTCACAAGCTAATGAAAATAGGGAAAGCTTAGTAACTATATGAGGTAGAGACAACAACTGTAACATAACTACCCATCGAGGGAGAGTTACAATACAAGGAGACCCTCAAAAACCTACAACTAATTCATCAAATGACTACAACATTGTGGAATAATTGAATAAGACTCGTGACCTAATCTTGATCCTATTGTTGCTAAAACTATCACCTACACATAGGGAGATATTAGAAAAAACATTGAAAGTGTCAGTCCCTAACAAAATCAATCCTAGTAAGTTCCAAGCCATGGCTAGAAAAATAACAACCAACAATCATTTAGTCTTTTCCAAGAAATACCTTCCATAGAGAAAATTTTACAACCAAGCCCTCTACATAGAGGTTGGTGTTCACAAAACCATGGTCATGCGAGTATTGATAGATAATGGTGCAGGTCTAAACATATATACCTTAAAGTTCATCAAATAGTTAGGGTATTCTAATTATGCAATAGACAAAGGAAAGAGTAGAACCATAAGGGACTATGACAACCTTGAAAGGAATTCAGAAGGGATAGTCAAACTACCAATGCAGATACGACTGGCCATCACATCTAGACTACATGTCAAGTACTTGACCTTGAGTTGCCATATAACCTCCTCTTAGGATTCCCTTGGATCCATTCATTACAAGAAATACCATCGACCTTTCACCAATGCCTAAAGTTCCCCCACAAAGGGAAATAGGTGACCTCATACATTGATCCTAAACCTTTCCACTTCTATGCAAAGTTGGAAGAGAAGTATAATAAAAACCAACACATACCCAACAATGATGTATTTTTCCTTTCATTCTCATACGTTGACCCTACCAATATACCACCGACCTCAACCAAGATCACATCAAGTGGGTAACCAAAAATGGAAACCAAGGTTCAAGTACTTGATAGGGGTAATGGGAATTACCGCTTCAACCAAGAATTATGTATTGGTATGCTCAAACCTATTGAAGGATTTTTTTGCACCTTCTCAACAAAAACAACACACAAGTATGCTATCTCTCTTGAAAGGTAATTTTCTACAACTAAGTTTTGGAAAATCACCCCAAGGTCTCTCGAGTGTCATGACAATGCATGGAATAGCTCAAAGGTTGATGTGAATTGATAGTAATCACAAGGAAGCCTTTATGGTTCATAAAGCATGGGAGTCTATGTCTACACATGGAGTTTCAAGGCGCTAGAAATGAATGTGCAATAGTTGCAGACTGAAAATAAGAAGCTGAAACTCACTTCAATCACCAAGTTTGACATTGTTATGGTGCTTGGAATCCTAAACTAGCAAAGGTTTAAAAGAAATATCAAAAGAGGAAAGGGTTGAGGGAGCCATTCTAAATCTAAACTATGAATGAATAGTAACAATGAAGGGTGCTACAATAGACAGACTCCTATAAAACTAATTTTTTCTTGAACAAGAGAAACCTATAGCTACACAAAACTAGTGTAATCTTCAAGAGTTCCTTGTATATTTTTAGATTGTACATTCACCTCATTAACATACAATTGAAATTAGGTGCAACATATGAAATGACTCAGACTAGCTTTGCAAAATGATTCAACATCAATAAACCACAAAAAACATGAGTTGGAAGTGCATCCAATACTATAACAACAACCACCATTAAAGTCATTCAAGGAAATAACAAACAAAGGTAATTGTTATCAATAATATTTGCACCCTACTAAAACTAAAAGTTCAACAATCTATTGACACATGGAAATGTTCTCAACTTGTGGGTAACTCTTTGCAAAAATGAATCTCTAGAGTGAGTTGGTTCTTCGAATGATGATCCTATTCTAAATGATTTTCTAGGAAAAAGGATAGAGGATATGACTAAAATGAAATCGTATCTAATGTGATCTCAACTTAATAATGAATTTGATATTTCACCCACAAACAATCTTCAGAAAAACAACAATGACCTCACAATCTCTCATGAGCATCAGTACAAAATTGATTTTCATGAAGGTCTAAACCTAAACACAACATACAATCTGCATTAAATGAACTTTTTGTATCAATAATCTACAATATTAGGACATGAAAAGGATCTGTAAAATAGAATCACAATATGAACATCATACTAAAACTGCAAATAGAGACAAAAATTGGAGATAGGAATGTTACTTTTATTGGATGAAGGAGTGAAAACTCTCAAAACCTGAGTACAAAGAATTTTACAAGCTCAAAAATGTGTAAGAGCAAGAAACTATACTTTGAACTAAGAAAAACATTAAGTTTTTCACAAGATATACCTCCAAAACCCTAATCCGAGCTCAAGAAGAAAGCTCAAGGAAAGTTATCAAAAAATGCCTCAAAAGTCTGCACAAAAGCAGAAAAACCACACCTTTTGCAAATACATACTGAAAAGCCTCTCAAAATAGGCCAAATATGCTTTTAAAGCAAAAAAAAACACCTTATCCCTCCAGCAGGAACCTCAAATCCGACCAAGGAAGAAAAGCAATAACAATCTACTAAAAATAGCAAAGGATAAAAAAGTTTGTTTTATTCGTGCTTTACATAGCTTGCAGATTTAAAATTCTCTCAATTTGACTCAATTTTTTGCAACCTAAAGATTTTTGGAAATCTTTTGCAAAAAATCACAACCTTATTTCTCCATTTACAATATTGATTTTCTCAAAAAATCATAAAAACTACAAGGCATATTTCTTCTCATCATACCCTAATTGATTTCTTTAAAATCAATTAAAAACAAAGCCAAGGCACATTCATTTACAATTGATTTCTATAAAATCAATTTGAAAAATAAAATAAACCCTAAGTCATCAATGAAATCATTTACAATTCTAATTGATTTCTCCACAAAATAAATAAAACCAAAGGCATAATAATCATCCATTCCACAAGGCTCGACCTAAAACAATAAGTTCAACCACATGAGGTTCCATATCTCATAAATTTATGAAATAATTCTCCTAAGTCAAATCAGGGCATCGATATTGACAAAACTCAAAAGCAAACCCTAAAATTGAGTCATTTACATTTTGGGATTTTGAGAGAAAGCTCTATTGAGAGGAAAATGCACTGCCACCACCATGCTCAAACTGAGTAGTTTGGGAACCTTTCTAGGCTCGACCCATGATGCATTTTAATGTCTTTTGTATTTTGAAACAAAACTTGATGTGGGTAAATTGTATTTGAAGAAAATACTACTTATTCTAAATCTTTCAAGCTCGACCATGAAAGCATTCTATAAATCTTTGTATTTAATTAAAATCCCACATGGGTAGGCTGGAAATTGAAAGGAAACCATGTTTATCTATCTGGAGCTTGACCCATGGTGATTCTCTACCTTCTTTTAGCATTTTCTTATAAAACCCTCACATGGGTATCTCTAAAAATTTTAGTATATGTAATTTGATTCAAAACCCCAATGTGGGTATTCTAAAAAATAAACAAAAAAATTGTATTTGGTCATGTACTCAAAATTTGGGCTTGACCCACCATGGCTTTTGTTACATTCAGAAATTTGTAAGAACCCTTCATGGCATTCTGTGACAGCATTTTTGAGATAAAATTCATATGGGTATTTTGAAATTCCTGTACAAACTTCACTTGGCTCTGTCTATTTTCCCTTCATTTCTGAGAATCAGCATATATAATATTTGCTCCATTTTCTTTATAATTTACTACTTTCCCTTTGACTATATGGAAAACCCTAGCCTGGCCTTGTAGATTTCATTTTTCTATTTTCACATGAAGATAAATAACATAACCTCAGGTGGATTTTATGAAGGCATTTGTTGTTTAGAGGATCAAAAACTCATAAAATAACTGAATGATAGAAATCATGTATTTTCAAAACGAGTTGTATTTTCAAAATAAAATATGGAGCACATTCTTTTTTACAAAAGTTACCATCTTTCACACAAGAATTTCTTGATTCACACCTACAAATTACTCACATGCTTTAGCCTCTTAACATTACTATGATTCTCATTTCATTTCATTTCATTTCATATTGTTTCAACTTGCATCTTTAAAGCTCCTTCATGTTTTGTGAAGTTATGCTCATTTTGGAAATAACTTCTTCACATTGTAATTCTTGTTCGATCTATCCATATTTTTCTGTCTAGACCCATGCAAATTATTCTTGAAAATACACTTTGAATGACAGAACAAGTCTCCAAAAAAGTGTATTTTTTATTTCCATTTCAAATACAATGATGCATAAAATTCACTTAATGCAACATTTGCACTCTCATCCAAAATGAAACTGGTTGTCTTTGTTGAGCCATTACTTCACTTAATCAGACATACTAGTCAATGTATTGATGCTTGTCATCCTTTACTCTAATGGGAAACTGGAACACTCTTCATGCTTAACTGTCCTTCAAATGTATGCTCTTCTTTCTGGCACTCTTTATGCATTTTTATGTTCCATTTAAATAAAACTATCTTATGCCTTGTTCTCTTCCCAAATGAAAATTTGAAACAGTGCTCTTGGTTCAGGTATTATGTATGCATGTTCACTACCATTGCTTAAAGATAGAATACTATTGTAATATCATGAAACAAGATGCATAGCAACACCCATGACATAAAAATGCAAATTGTACAACAATACCTGTGATTTGGAATCATGAAAAGATGTATTCAGTTGAATTAATTGAGCTCATTCAAGTCCACTGTCCACCTGTAGCTTTTAGAAAGCATGATATTTGATTGCTATGAGTGAACAGTCGGCTTGATGGCTTGATAAATGAACTTTGTTTTACTCTTTCAATTGTATATTTTCTTTCCCAGCAATGAACATGATGATTGCATTCCTTCTCTCAGCCCCTTTTGTAATGTATAAGGGGCAGCATGCCGAGCTCTACCCTTGTGGGAGCCTATTTTTCTCCATATGCTTGGTCTTCAATAGATAATAAACTACATGAATTCACCTATACCTACACAAGGAAATAAACAATGTTAGCATAAAAACAATGTGTGATGGTGATGTTTTCTCTTTCCAATTCATCTTTCTATGCCTTCCTTTAGTTAATTCCATGCATTTCAAAGATTGAATTATATGTCTGTTGGTAGAGCTTGTAGTAAAACTCATATTTGGAGCTCTTAATTGACACCCCTCTCAATCTCTTGCAAGCATACCCAGGAGTGGAAGCAGGACAGAGCAAGCAGCAGCGTCTCAACTGAAGATGAAGAATCAGGCAATGATGGATATGTCTTCTGCTATTTTCTTTCTCATTTCTTTTTACCTTCAACTGTATAGTTTACTTTCCACAATGAATGGAATTAGCTAAAACCATGACTTGTGTGGATATTTAAGTTTCTTCTTTCATTTCCATTTTGAAAGAAAAGCATTAAAATGAAATGTTGTACTTGTCATTTGTATTCTTGAAATCAAATGAACATATGTAATGTGAATCATTTCATGAAATAAATGAAAGCATTATATTGCTTAATCATTTGTACACTCATCTTTGTACTCCATTTGATTTGTAAATAATATGAGTAATACTTCTAAAATTTAGCTTCTTGAAACACTTGCATAACTACCACTTGATAAAAGACAAATAAAGTGTAAACAAAACTTGAGCATAAACAAAAATAAATGTTCTTTCCACCTTAAGATATAATAAATATTTAATCCAGCTGTACCAATTGAGCTATAGCAAAAAATTGGTAACATTTTGGCGATTTCTGCTAAATTCTTGCCAGCTAAGCATAGATCAGTTGCCTTTGAAAACTCCATTGGGAACATAGTCAAATCTTCCCCCTCATGAAACTCAGAAAAATTGAACAGCAACTCTCCAAATAGCAGCAAAAAAAAATGAAACAAAGCAAAAAGAAAACTAACAGGCCCTGATGGCCAGCTAACATGCGCAACAATGCTTAGGGGAAAGAAAACTATTGAAAAGAAAAGTTCGCGACACACTTATTTGCAACAACTACTATATCCTATGCTAACCAATAAAAATTTACTCAAACAAAACCATTTACGGTTTTTGAAAAATAACTGCCTCTCCTAATCAACTAAGGATACTTCGCCTACTCACAAATTGGTACACCTGGTGGGACTCTGAAAATTAATTTCAGAGAAGTTTTCAATATTTTAAAGTTGTTGTTTGGTGTATGCAGTGATTTTATTTAGCCTTTTAGAGGTTTTTACATATACCTGGTGACTCCATTCTTAGTTTTTTATGTGCAGATCAAGTGCTGGTTTGTTTGAAAACCTAACTTTTGCTATTTTCCAGCTTATGAATGAATAGATATGTCAATATTTCATGGCCATGCATCATATCATCCACCATATCATGAGAGCCCTACTTGTCCATATCCATTTCAGCCATACTAGTATAATTTTGATTCCTTGGCTCTTCAAAATCAGCATGCCCAATATAATTGCCACCCACCCACCCCTGCACATTTTTCATCTCACTCTCATGCATTCAAAATCAATCCTGGGATATTCAAGACTCGAGCTTCAGAGATATAAGGTTGAACCATGAAAAGCAGATGAGGGAAATTGAAAAATGAAAGCAATACAATGCACACCAGGGGGAGATTGCAAGTATAAAGAGCACACTGCTTGATTACATGAGTCAGCTGGAGGAGATCAAGAAGTAGCATGAGTATAATCAACACTAGTAGGAGCTGGCTTATCAAGCCTATCTTCATGAGAAGGAGTTAGAGGCGCAAAGAACACAGTTTGAGGAGGATTTGGAGAGGGAGGTAGCTACACAAACAAAGCTTCTACTTGCTTAGTTTCAAAGGCATGAAGCCCAAACAACTCCTGCCATTTCAGAACATCCTATTCAGAAAGAGGTTCGTGAGTTTAAATTTCCAAGTTTTATGAAAAACGAGCCTCCTAACCCTCCTAAGGTCAAAATTCTTGGCTTTAAAGATTCTTTACCATTGTAAGAACCTAGGTTGGAACATTCTGAACTTGTTATGCTTCAAAACTAGCCAATTGTAGAGGCTTTTCCCTTCAAGAAATTGGTTTTGAATTGAAACAAACTCCCCAGAAAATTAAAATCCCAAGTTTCAGAATTTTTGCTTTTTCTGAGGACCCTGTGAGCTTTCAAGACCAGTCCACTAGGAAGCAACCTTTTTTCCTCCAAGAAACTCCAAAAATTCCCCAAGTTTCCCAACCAAATAAATTTGATTGTTCTGCCACAATTTTCCCTTATGAGAATAGATCCATTGTGTTGGAAAATGACTCATCATTCGGCATGGAAGAAGCTAGAAGAGTAAATCTTTTACATATAGCTATGGAGGAATATCAGTTAGAACAACAAAATATTGATCAAGAGAATCCCTCCCCTGATGAATCCTTTCATACGTTCACTAATGAGCTACCTTCTTTTATGGAAGACAGTAAAAAAATTACAGAGGAACAATTGCTGCAACGTACAAAGCAAGAGGTTGCTACTGATTGCACCCTTTTCCTAGCTGAATCTAAGAATGTTGCATGTGCGAAGAAGGTTGGTTCATTGAAGCAACAAAATATTGATGACTATTTCGAGGTATCTAGCTGGTACAATGAAGAAGAAGACCTAGAACATCAAGAATATTTTTTGCAAGAGATAGAGGAGGTTGGGTTTGAAGAGAAATAGATTCTAGATCAAGAGATTGGTGATAGTTCTCAGGTTTTGACTGATCTTTTCAATGAATTACCATTTTTTTTGGATAGTGGAGAAAGCACATCTCATATTACACCTTTATTAGTTCTAGAACAGCAGGAAGAGGTTCAAGACTCTGAGGTGTTGATATCTTAGGAGAATTGTGGTAAGGTAGTAGTTGGTCTTCCCTCACAAAAAATTGTGGATGAGAAGGAAGACGACATGTTTTGGGATGACCTAGAGACTTTTGTTTCAAATTTAGATGCCAAACACTCAATTTCTAAAAGAGATGGTGTGAAGCAGCAACTTGAAGAGGCAGAAGGGGGTGTCCAAACTCGAGGTTTGACAGATTTATTTGAAGAGCTTCCTTTCTTTTTTAATAATAATAAAGATAATGCATGTGAACTAACAAAGCCATCAAGTTGACATTGATAAGGTGTTGATCTATTCACAAATAGGTGAGGACGACATGGCTATCGAATGTCAAAACCCCAATAAGCATGATATAATAGTTCAAATAGAACAAGATCAAGTTGACCAAAAGCTTGACATTGCTATCCAAGGTAAGAGTCTTGATATCTTTCCAAGTTTTCAAGAAAGTAGTGAGGAGGACACCTCAAAGCCTATTATGAATACAAAAGATAATGATGGGTCTAACAAGGATTTGTACGCTAATATGATTGATGAGTTTTGTGCAAGGTTGGGTGATATGTTTTCAAATGATCCTCATCAGAAAGATGAGATTGAAGTAGTAGGTAACCAGTGAAGAACTAGTGGTACAAGTTTAGGCTTCATCCTTTCAAGAGGCTACCCCATCAAAGATCTAGCCAGGGATCTTGGCAAGATCCAAGGAATTTCTAGCATACCTAAGAATGAGGTTGCAGTCAAGGAGAAGCAAATCCCATTTATTCATTCTGAGCAAACTAAAGGTATGCTTGATCAGATTCACATGATCTATGCCTTTGATTATAATTTACAAGTTGTAGTATGACAGTAACATGGAGGCTAAATCATGCATGCAAAATTAGAAAACTCAAAGAAAACACTCAACTTCAATGCAATGCTTGCTTCTATTGCTACAAAATTGTCTTCACAAAAATTCACCACACCTTACAAATGAGGAGCAAGCCCCTATTTATAGTTTTTCAAAAGTGAAATGAATGGAAAGGATTCATTTGCAATGAATGGCCCACATTCAATACAGGTTAGGGTTTCACCTACCCCCAATATATTACAATATAAAAAATAGATTTTTTGTTTTTTTTCCTATTTTGTCCTATAGTCTATTTTTTCTTTTAGTTATTTTTGTCTTTTAGCTACCTTGGTACTGTAGCTAGAAACTATTAAATTCTACCCTTTTTGATACATTTGCAACATCTCTTCATGCAATTTGGTGGATCTTCTTGTATATTTGCATCCATGGGAAAGAGAAACACTCTCCCAAATTTGGTGGACAACTCCCAATAATCATCGCTTGGTGGGAGATAAAACAACCCTCCTCTGTCTTCCTACAAGACAACACTTCAACAACTATCACATTGCTTAGTAAAGATTCTTAAGTGGTCTTTGGCCATTAGGTGTTCGGGCAGCATCCTCCTGGTGTGCATCCATAGGTAAACCCATCTCCACCTTGGAAATTTGAATTAAAATCTCCCCTCTTGACACATCTTCATATGAATTGATCCATTATCCCTCCAAGAATCCTTAAAATCACTTGTATCAAAATATTGTGATTTATATCTACAAAAATGATAAAATTCATTAATTTTTCCATCAAGAAGTTTTTATATTTCAAAAAAAAAATCCATGTTTGGAAACTTTCCATTTTACCCAATTTCACTTTGGAGACTTGATCACTTGGGAAGTGCAAAAATGGGATATGTGGGTTTTGTGAGGCATGATGCTATTAGGTGAGAAGAGGGTAAGGTTTAGCTGCTAAGAACAATTGAGGAGTAACAACCTCCCAGGGACAACTGTTCGCTAGGGCAGACCCACAGAAAGACATTTGGACTTGGAATTTTGGTTACTTGACTCAAAGCTTTGTTTTGGGAAATAAGGCATGCAAGATCCATGTAGTGGAAATATGTGATAGTCTCACCATAAGGCAATGGAAAAGAGAGCACGAAGGCCTGCATGTAGAGACCCACATGGGTGGGTTCGCGTGGACCTAAAGACTCAAACATTTTTTCAAGGAAACACTTTATACCCCCTATGGTGAAAATGGAAGAAAAAATCACAAATACAAGGGTTGTGCTTGTTTAGCCATTGGGAATGGTGTTTGGTGAATAAACCTCCAGATGAGGTAGCCTACTAGGGTGAACCCACAATAGTCCATTTGGCTTAAGGATTTTGATATTTGGGACTCAAGTGTTTGACTCATGAAAGCATGAGATACAAATACTGTGAGGTGGGAAGCCAGATAAGTTTGCACCATAAAAAAAAACATTGGGGACCACACATCTTCAAGGTTACTTCTCACATGAAAAGTTCCACAAAGCCACAACTCTTAGCAATTGTGAGTTTTTTCAAATTAAGCACATGAATTCAATGCATTAGAAGGGTGCCTAGACCTATTCCTCAATGATTTGACCCCTTTCAAAAAATGAAGATATTTGGAAGGTGGAAGCCATAGGGTCTAGAGCTATTAGTAGTGGCAATCCACACGTAGAAACCTATGGATGGAAACCCACACACAGAAACCCATAGATGAACTTTCACACTCAAAAACCCGTAGACAACAACATGTAGTGAAATTTTTGCAAAGTCACAAAACTTAGTAAATTTGAGACTTTTCAATTTTATCACCTAGGAAAATGGGTAGAAAGAGTGTCTAAACATATTTCCTTAAGATTTGACTCATTTTGAGAAATGTGGAAATTTGGAATGTAGAAGCCAAAGGGTCCAAAACCATTAGCAACACCATTTCACAAATGTACTTCAGCGGATGGCTTCCTATAGTGAAATTTCTATAATGTCTAAACACTTATAAAATTTGGCTCAAACCCATTTAGTATTATGTTGAAATTCATTTTATGGGTCCTAGATGTTGAAAACTTAAAGTTTGTACCCTTCTTTTCAAATGTGGAAACTTGGAAGGCATAAGTTGTAGGGTCTAACATCGTAAATAAAGCCAACATTCCACACAAGGAAACTGACAGATGACGACCTACACACGAAAACCCACAGATGGTAACCCACACACAGAAACTCATGGAGGACAACCCACACATGGAAACTCACTAGTGAAAACCCATGGATGTCAGCCCACACATGAAAATCCATAGATGGACTTCCACACATGAAAACCTATAGATGGCTTCTTGTCATGAAATTTTTGTAACTCCTCCAAACTAAAAAAAACCTTGGAAGTTCACTTAGGAATCATAGAAACATCACAATCCATAGGAAACTTGTTCCCAAAGTCAAAAAAAAAGAAGGAAAAAATGAAGCAAGTGAGAAGGAACCAGGCTAGTAGGAGCAAGGAAAAAGTAAAAAAAAATGAGGTTCTTGCCTTCGATGGGGTGTGTGTGAAAAATATGTACAAAAAATGGAGACTCAGCTGGGGAAATGCTCTAGAGCATTTTGATGACAAACTAGAATCATGAACCCAGAATCTTTGGTTTTGACCTTCACATTAGGCCAAAAAAATTGAACACTTGACCAAAGGATCAAAACCACTAGTCAATCCAGCCTTCTATATGCTAAAAATCCAAGTGTGTGTAGATGTATCCATTTCCCTCCTTAAGTCACTATAGGAACCTAAACTCTGTCAAGTTAATCTCTGTGATTGATTCTAACTCCCAAAGCATCCTTAGCCTTGATGAGGTTGTCATTGTGATTCTCCTAAATATTGCTCTATTGCCAACTAGGCATCCATAGCCTTGATAGAGTTATTCAGATCCTCCTAAAATTTTAATTTCTTTTCTTTTTCTTTTGTTCATTTCTTTTGATTTTTCCTCTCCTCTTCTTTTCATTTCAACCTGCAACAGTGAAGCTTGTAGTCAGGGCTGAGAATCACAGTGATGCTAAAGTAAAATTTGAGGTTTTTCACTTAATTGGACTTTACCAAGGACCTACAACGACCTTCAGATTCTTAAGATGTGATAGATATAATATTTTAGAATACATCAAAAATAGAATAAATCAATAACTCATCCCCTTTGAATCAAATATTCAGGTCACTTGAGACTAGTATAATGCTCTCACCATCCATTCTAAAAACATGATTATAGTTTCTTGAAGAACTACTTAAAACAACCCTAAGCAACATAAAATAGGTTGCTTCACTGTAAACATGCCTAGAAACAAGTGAAGGGACCTCACAAAGAAGTAAAGAGGAAGAAAGCGGAAGCAAACATAAGAAAATGGAAGCAAGAAAAAGCATGTAGAAGAAAATGGAAGAAATAGAAGAAAAAAAAAGCAAGCAGAAGGAAGCAGAAACAAACAAAATCAAGTGGAAGCAAACTAAAGCAAGTAGAAGCAAATGGAAGGAAACATTAGGAAACAAAAGGAAACTAACCTAAGTAAAACACCTACACTAACCAAAGTGGGAAAGAAAAAGAAAACAACAAGGAAACTACTCTAAAGCAACCTAACCTACAATAAACCAACTAATCTAATGAAAGCAAGAAAGAAAGACTATGTACATGGAACCTATACTAGTCAAACCAAACTATGTACAAAGATATTCACAATAAACCATGTTAAGACAAGGTGAGTGAACACTCATGATCATAATATTTTGTTATGCATGCAAAAAAAAAAGGGTAATCGTTACAGTTCTAAGCCATGCAAATTCATCCTTATATTTAGAAAGATAAAACTTTATATTACAACATTTAAATTCAACCATAACATTAGGAAAAACTGATTCATGAAACCCATGGTCAACCCATAAGCAAGTCTTCTTTCCCTCATTCCCATAATAAAAATAATAAACGTAGCTATGAGTATTCACAAGAGCAAGGAAAGATAAAACCTAGATGTTGTGCGATGGAAGCAATATTTGATAGTCCAAAGTGTGCATGGCATCATTTGTCGCTGCACTGGTAGCCTTAGGTAGACACAATGGATGGTTTAGCATCCTATGTGCATTTTGGATCTACAAATCATAATCAAATTGATCAAATAGTAGACACTATAAGGAATCAAAATTTTCAAATTCAAGGAACCTTCTACCTGATCTTGGGCCTGCATAAGGTTGAGAAAATGAATCAACAAACACCCCTTCCAAGCTCCTAGTGGGATCCACAACATTTATCGATTGTTCCTCAAGGAGATACAAACTATAATGCTGGTCATCTATGATCCTTGTGTCCACTTGTTTTCTATCATCAAAAGGTGGTACACTATCCCATCCCATTTTCCTCATGCTAAATTCAATCTGATGGTAGCCCATGTCATTAAAACATGATATGGATGAATATGTTTTGTTACAACTCTTAGAATGTATAGGAGGATCAGCGATAGGCAGGGTGAAAAGACTCCCAATTGCAGTCTATCCTTGCAGTTGGAAGGGTATATCACCTTTCTAAGTAGCCTCCAATACATCCCTACCGAGCAGTCTTCTTCTCTTTGCAATTCATGTGTAGACAGCTGGAGTGGTTCTTCAACCAGACTACCAACATCCCCAAATTGTTTTCCATCAAGATACCCACTTGTTTCTTCATGTTCACGACTGCTGTGGGTGGAAATGGTATCCTCTTTCCAATTTAGGAACTTGAATGCTTCATTTTATAGAGGTTCAGGTGATATGTCTTCATCACTACCAACCTTTAAAATGCACTCTTGCTCAATGTCACTATACCTCTACGACACAACTCCAAGTGGGGAGAAATAAGTAAGTGACACTGGCTCATCAGGAAAATAAAAGTATGACATGTGATTTCCCTCTGATAATTCCTCATGGATTTGATAATCAACCCTACATAGATCATCCATGAGAGGGGATGACTCTCGATAATTGATGGACAACTCTCTCGTCTAATCTGCTTTATTTTCTAGAGGTTTTGGATAGTATTGTTCTTCTTCTATTACTGCCCCAACACTTTCTTGGGAGTTGCTCTCAGCTAAGTTTACCCTTAACTCCAATTCACTCCTTGAAGCACTAGCAGAAGGCCTTGTATGGGATGGTTCCACTTGTTCTTTAATTTTCCTAATGGATTCTTGACACATATCATATGTGAACTCTGTATGTGTAGAGTCATGAATTCTACACCAACCTGACAACAACACCTCCAAATCTACCTGGTATCTCAACTTTGACTAGTCCCTCATGATCCTTAAGACAAGTTCATTATACCTCTCCAATATCAAATCTTCATCAACACTTGGGGAGGAAGTGTGATGGTGGAATGCCTCAACTTGTAGTTGATCACACTCCTTTGGATCTTCCTTTTCATGTACTTGATTTCCTTCATCCATGGAGAAAAGGTCTTCTAATACCATTTCACTTAAACATATCATAATTATTCTCTACAGTCCCAAGAGTTTTAGCCTCATCCTTTTGGTTTTTAGAATCTATGTGGGTTATCCCAACACTTATTTCTATAGAATTTCTTGATTAAGCTTTAGTGTGCTATTTTCCAAATGTTGATTGTTCTTTTTCCTTAGTAGATGACTCCTCCTCATTGATGGTTGACTGCTCTAGCTAGTTCAAACAACTTCTAGCTTGATCAATGATGTCTGGACATGAAGTTTAAGTTAGTTATGAATGAGGTGCATTATGCATCCTACACCACGCACACATCAACACTTCTTCTAGTCTTAGTCCATCATCATTGCTTAGTTGTTCCCTGATCATTTCTTCAAATGATTTGGTTGCAATATCAACACATTCTTCTTCTGGATCAGCATGAGCCAATGGTTGGTGCACATCCCAAAAAAATATTTCTCCATAAAGTGCCATCTCTATTTTGTCTAATAATGTCAAACATCCCATTTCATTGTGTCTATAGGTGTTGTGAATTTTGCATCTATCGGACAATGAAAAATGGTGCAATGGCTCTTTCAATCTCCTATATAAATCTTCTTGTAGCTAAGTAATGTTGATTTGAAGTTGATGCTCCATGTTAGCTCGAATGTTGCTTATCTTCAAATTTTATGATTCTAAAATTTTCTGATTATGATGAGATCTATCTATCTCAAATTTTAGTTGAAGGCTCTTCCAACTTCTAGCTTTGTAGCTTTGAGCTGATCCAAGCCCTCCTTCTAGTGCCAATTCTATTGATGGGTGTTTTTGCAGCTTGTCAACACATACATCACACAAGTATGCTATCTCTCTTGATAGAATTTTTTTTGCAACTAAGTTTTAGAAAATCATCCCAAGGTCTCTTGGGTGTTAGGTAATCGCAATGCATGGAATGGCTCAATGGTTGATGTGATTTTTTGGTAATCACAAGGAGGCCTTTATGGTTCAAAAAGTGTGGGATTATAGATCTACAAATGGAGTTTCAAGGTGCTAGAAATGAATGAACAATAGTTGCACACTCATAACAACAAGCTAAAACTCACTTCAATCACTGAGTTTGACATTGTTATGGTGCTTGGAATCCTAAACTAATAAAGATTTAAAATAAGTATCAAAAGAGGAAAGGGTTGAGAGAGCTATTCTAAATCTAAACTATGAATGAGTAGTAACAATGGAGGATGCTACAATAGATAGACTCCCATAAAATTGAGTTTTTCTTGACTAAGAGAAACCTACAGCTACACAAAACCAATGCAATCTTCAAGGGGTCCTTGAAGTTTGTCAGATTATGCATTCACCTCATGAACATATAATTGAACTTAGGTGTAGCATATGAAATGTATTAGACTAGCTTTGCAAAGTGATTAATCATTAATAAACCACAAAAATCATGAGCTAGAAGTGCATCCAATACTATAACAACAACCACCATTAAAGTCATTCAAGGAACTAACAAACAAAGGTAGCATGGAGGCTGAATCATGCATGCAAAATGAGAAAAATCAAAGAAAACACTCAACTTCAATGAAATGCTTGCTTCTATTGTTACAAAATTCCCTTCACAACAATTCACCACGCCTTACAAATGATGAGAAAGCCCCTTTTTATAGTTTTCCAAAAGTGAAATGAATGGTTATGATTCATTTACAATGAATGTCCTAGATTCAATATAGCTTAGGGTTTCACCTACTCCCAATATATTACAATATAAAAAATATATTTTTTGTCTTTTTCCTATTTTTTCCTATAGTCTATTTTGTCTTTTAGCTATTTTTGTCTTTTAGCTACCTTGGTACTATAGCTAGAAACTAGTAAATTCTACCTTTGTTGATACATTTGCAAAATATCTTCATTTAAATAGGTGGATCTTCTTGTAGATTTGCATCCATGGGAAAGAAAAACATTCTCCTAGCTTTGATAGACAGCTCTCAATAATCAACACTTGATGGAAGATAAAATAGCCCTCCTCTATCTTCCTATAGGACAACACTTCTCCAATTGTCGCATTTCTTAGTATAGATTCTTAAGTGGGATTTTTCCATTAGGTGTTCAGGCAACATCCTCTTGGCATGCATCCATAGGTAGACCCATCTCCACCTTGGAAATTTGAATTAAAATCTCCCCTCTTGACACGTCTTCATATGAATTGATCCATTATCCCTCCAAGCATCCTTAAAAGCACCTTTGTCAAAATATCATGATTTAGTTCTCCAAAAATGGTAAAATTCATCAATTTATATTCCATCAAGAAATTTTCATATTTCAAAAAATAACTTCCATTTTACCCAATTTCACTTTGGAGAATTGATCACTTGGGAAGTGCGGAAATGGGATATGTAGGGTCCACGAGGAGTGATACTCTTAGCCAATAAGAGGGTAAGGTTTAGCCACTAAGAATGATTGAGGAGTAACAGCCTCCCAAGGACAATGGTTTGCTGCGACGAACCCACAAAAGACGTTTGGACTTGGAATTTTCATTACTTGGCTCAAAGCTTTGTTTTGGGTAATAAGGCATGCAAGACCCATGTAGTGGAAAGATGCGATAGTCTTGACATCAGGAAAAGGAAAAGAGAGTACGAAGACCCACATAGAGACCCACATGGGTGGGTCCATGCAGACTTGAAGACTCAAGTTTTTTAGGGAAACACTTTGTACCCCTATAGTGAAAATTGAAGTAAAATTCACAAATGCGAGGGATATGGTTATCTTGTTGTTGGGAATGATGTTTGGTGAATGGACCTCCACACTAGGCTACTCATTGAGGTGAGCCCATAGTGGTCCATTTGACTAAAGGATTTCGATATTTGTGACTCAAGTGTTTGAATCATGAAAGAATGAGATACAGATACCGCGAGGTAGGAAGTCAGACAAGTTTACACCATAGAAAAACAACATTGGGGACCATGACATCCGCAAGGTGGCTTCTTGCATGAAAATTTATACAAAGCAACAACTCTTACCAATTGTGATTTTTTTAAAATTAAGTACATGAAAGATGCATTAGAAGGGTGCCTAGACCTACTCCTCAATGATTTGACCCCTTTCAAAAAATATAGAAATTTGGAAGGCAAAAGTCATAGGGTCCAAAGCTGTTAGCAATGACAATCCACACATGGAAACTTGCAAATGAGAACCCACACATAGAAACCCATAGAAAGAATTCCACACTCAAAAATCTGTAGATAATAACCCACAGTGAAATTTTTGCAAAGTCACAAAACTTTGTAAATTTGATATTTTTCAATTTTAGCACATGAGAAAAGGGGTAAAAAGAGTATCTAGACATATTTCCTTAAGATTTGTCCCATTTTGAGAAATGTAGAAATTTAGAAATTGGAAGCCAGAGGGTCTAGAGCCATTAGCAATGACATTTCACAAATGGACTTCTACAGACAAAAACCCATAGATGGATTCCTATAGTGAAATTTCCACAGTGTCTAAACACTTATCAAATTTGGCTCAAACCCCTTTAGGTTTATGGAGACATGCATTTTATGGGTCCTAGATGTTGAAAAATTAAAGTTTGTACCATTCTTTTGAAATGCAGAAATTTGGAAGGAAAAAGCCGTAGGGTTTAGCGCCATAAAAAAAATAGTATTCTAGACATGGAAACTTGAGAACAACAAGCCACACACTGAAACCCAAAGACAACAACCCACACATAAAGATCCATGGACAAAAACCCACACATAGAAACCCATAAAAGGAAACCCATGGATGGCAACCCACACACGAAAATCTGTAAATAGACTTACGCACACGAAAACCCGTGAACAACTTCTCTTAGGGAAATTTCCACAACTCCTCCAAAATCAATGAAACCTTGGCAATTCACTTAGGCATCATGGAAAAATCCCAAGTCCATAGGAAACTTGTTCCCAAAGTTTAAAAAGAAGGGAAAAGTGAAGCAAGTTAGGAGGGACCAAGCTAGCAGGAGTAAGGAAAAAGTGAAAGAAAGGGGGTCCCTTCCTTCGGTGGGGCATGTGTGCAAAATATGCACAAAACCACCAACACCAAAAGTCTATAGAGGTCTGAAAGAGATCAAGCCTACTTAGATAGTGAAAATGATAGTTGAACCCATGATTTTCACCAAGTAGGGAGATATGAAGGATGAAGTGGTATTTAAAGAGGACTTCTCATCCATGATTTACAAATAGGACCAAAAATAACTAGAAAAGCCACAACCCATTCTAAATGATCCTAATAGTAGAGGTTATCAATTAGCTAAAAAAATGGGATATCAAGGAATAGGTGGCCTTGGGTTACACAAACAAGGCTAGTGGGAGCCTATCATAGTGAAATAGAGAAATAAAAATATGGGACTAGGTTACAAGCCAAAAGACATGGTTAGTCCAAAAATTGGATGAACCTCTTGTAAGAAACATGAACCTTCTGCTAGCATTAAGGCACTAGATATCTACCAGATCATGGATAATGATTTACCTATAGAAAACCTATTTGAAAACTTTAGCATTGATAGATTCCCTCTCTAGTTTATCAAAACCATTCCAAATGTCTACTATTATTCCAAAAAATATTGTAACGAATATGAATGGGATTCCCCTTCTTTTATCACTGGATATAGTTCCCCCACTTCTAGTAATGACAACCTTGATACCTAATGGGAGAAAGATACCAAAGCCATACTAACCATTTCAGAAACCTCCATAAGCTTTATGGATAATGATGAAGGCCTACCCCTTTGCTACCCACAATTGACATATTAGGACCAACAACAATATACACCTATTATGTATCAATTCCATAATGACGAGGCAATTGCAAATTTCATGGGACTTTGAGCATACATACTAGTAGGAGATCACAAAGAATGTGTCATCATGGAACTTAAACAAGATGCATACTTTAATGGAGAGATTGAACCTTCTAGTCACACAAATAAAAAAATAAACATAAAAATAAATATTTGATCCCTTGGAGAAAACCACAATGTGGCTCTAACAGATCTAGAGAAGAAGAAAATAAAGGATGCATTTGAAGGTGAAAACCTCCTCGAGGCACCCAGAGATGGAGGGTTCAATCTCCCCATATCGGAATATCAAGAAAGATCAATGTTCCTAGTAGAAGAAGAAGAGTCCATAAATGATGGCATAATAGAGGACCCAAAGATAACATACCATGCAATGTCACTTGATCCAAAAGAGAGGAAATTTCACAACATTCATTAGCAACTAGAAGGTGAACTTTGCATGGACCTATACAGATATGCTTGGACTAGATCCAACACTAGTGGTGCATCATTTGTCCATCTTGCCTAGAGCAAAGCCTATCAAGAAAAAACTTAGAAAAATGCACCCTCAAATGGAATTATTGGTAAAGGTAGAACTAAAGAAGTTACTAGATGTGGGTTTAATTAGACTTATTGATTATTTGGAATGGATATCAAATCTAGTACTAGTATTAAATCCTACTGGAGGCATAAGGATCTACATAGACTTCAGAGACCTGAAAAAAGCTTGTCCAAAGGATGAATTCCCCCTCCCAAGCATTGGCATGATCGTGGAACTCATAGCAAGGCATGATATTCTATCCTTAATGGATGGTTTCTCCATATATAACTAGATAAAAATCTCTCTAGACGATAAAAAAAACATTTACTTGTGCTTGGGGGACCTTTTGCTAGAATGTAATGGCATTGTGTCTAAATAATGCATGAGAAACATATCAAAGAGAAATTATGACCATCTTCCATGATATGCTACATACAATCATGGAAGACTATGTGGATGAAATTCTAGCAAAATTAGTCAAAAGGGAAGATCATTTGACCAATATTACATACATATTTGATCAGCTTGAACAATATAATCTGAGACTCAACCCTATGAAGTGTTTGTTTGGAGTAACATCCAAAAAGGGGGATTGAAGTGGATGCTACAAAAGTAAAATAAATACTAGATATGCTTCCACCAAAAACACTAAAATAGCTAAGAAGCTTGTAAGGGAAGCTACAATCCATCAAGTGATTTATCACACAACTAGCAAAAAAATGTCACCCTTTCACTCATCTCCTACATAAGGAAATCACCTTCAAGTGGGATGGGAGGTGTGACCAAGCACCCCAGCAAGTCAAGGAGTGCCTACTTACTCCTCCTATACTTATGCCACCTATTCCAAACAAGGAAATGGTACTCTACATGTCTACCACACAAGTAGCATTGGGAGCTCTCCTAGCCCAACTAGGTGATGATAAAAAAGAAAGAGAAGTCTACTACATCAGTGGAACACTAGTGGGCTACAATTTGAACTACTTTCCCATAGTAAGAGCATGCCTCTTAGTCATATTTGTGACACAAAAGATGAGATGCTACATCTTAAATAGGAAGGTAAAGTTGATTTCAAAAGTGAACCCACTCAAGTACCTACTAGCAAAAGCATCCCTGAATTTCCAAATAGGTGAGATCCTAAGTGAATTTGATATAGAGTATGTGGATAGAAGATCCATCAAGGGAAAAATCATAGTAGACCAGCTGGCTGAAGCACCCATAGATGATCACAAGCCTCTCATAGTGGACTTTCTAGATGAAAGTATCCTCATGACAGAATATACATGCCATTGGAATCTATACTTTGACAGGTCCCATACTCAACATGGCTTTGGATTAAGTGTTATATTTCTCACACTGTAGGGAGATAGTATACCCAAGGCATACATGATCACTTTCCCATCCATGAATAATATCTCAAAGTATGAAGCTTTTATCACAATGCTCAAAATGGTTATTGAATGGAGAATGAAAGAGTTGCATGTCTTAAAAGACTCTCAACTAGTAATTAGAAATATGAATGATGTTTACCAGATAAAATATGACAAGATGATGCCATATAAAAATATAGTGGATAGCTTCAAGGAATATTTTTTCACAATAACCTTTAAATAAATTCCTTGGATCAACAATAGAGCTATCGATGCAATGGTGACAATAGGCTCACTTCTTGATATTCCATAGAATATTCCTAAGTATGAGTTCCTCATAGAACAACTGCTTGTACCTACATTCAACATCCTGGAATCAAAATTGGTATGTGTTGTTGTTGGTCCTAACTCCCCATGGTACCAAGATACATTCAACTATATCCAACACAGTATCATACCACTTGACCTAATGACCAACCAAAAGAAAACCTTCACTCATAGAACTTCTCATTTTACAATCCTAGGAGATACCCTATACCATCATAGTCTAGGTGGTATGTTACTCTAGTTTCTTAATGCAAAAGAAGCACACATGGCCTTACAAGAGGTACATGAAGGTGTTTGTGGGTCCCACTCTAGCAAACCTAACCTAGTCCAAAAACTGCTTAGAACAATGTAAATTATTAGCCCTCCATGGAATATGAATGCATTCAATATTCTAGAAAGTATTGCTAATTCTAGTAGCATCATGATCTTATGCATGCACCAACACCAAAGTTGAGACCCATCACAACACCATGACATTTCTCACAATGGGGATTAGACGTGGTCGGTAGGATCTTGCCTACTTCATCTAACAAGCACGAGTTTATTATCACAACATAGTATTTCACTAAGTTGATAGAAGAATTTCCATTGACCAACATCACTAGGGAATAGATATCAAAGTTCATTTTGAATTATCTAATTTGTAAGTATGGAATTCCACAAATGATAATAACGAACAATGGAACCCTATTCAAGAATCAAGACATCGAATAAATTTGTTCCCAATTCTCTATCTAGCATAGATTCTCCATGCCCTATTACCCACAAGGAAACAATCAAGTTGAGACATCTAATAAAAACATACTAAAAATCTTAAAGAAGACTATTAATGAAGTCTTTTAGGATTGTCATTTGCAACTTAAACCAACCCTATGGGCTTATCGAACTAGCATCCAAACTCCTATAGGTGCCACACCCTTTTCCTTGGTCTATAGATCAGAGGTTGTCTTACCTATTGAGGTTGAATTCCCCTCATTGTGAATCTCATTAAAGGGCATGGTTAGCAACAAATAATATTGGATATCCAGGTTAAATGAATTAGAACTCCTAGATGAAAGGTGTTTGAGAATGTTAAACCATCTTTAGGTTTATCATAATCAGCTCAAACAAAAATATAACAAGAAAATCAAAGACATAAACATTCAGGTTGGTGACTTGGTCATCAAGGAAAATTAGAAAGTATAAATGAATCAGGATGGCAAAGGAAAACTTGAATCCAACTTGTTAGGCCCGTTTATCATCATAGCAAGCTATGGTTTTAGGGCTTATCAATTAGCTACTCCCAAAGGAGAACCTTTAGCCACACCACCAAATAGTAACCATCTCTTGAGAATTTCTACACATGAAGCGTGTTAGAACACCCCAAGAAAAGGGTAAAAATTCAAAAAAATCAAAAAGATAAAAAAGCAAAAAAATCTAAAAAGAAAGAAAATAGTAAAGAGAAATAAAATGTTCTTTAACTGAAAACCACTTTGTGGCACTTCTAGAACATGCATTGTAGTGAACACCTAGCAAACAAGCACCATGTTTGAATAAGACTCGCATCACTATCTATCAGTACTATCCACAACATCCACCCATTTGTCTCATAATAAAACATGCATCCAACCATGGCTTGGTACTAATTAAGGAAAGTCATCTTGTATCAATAGGGGGAAACTTCTTGAAGCTATTGGTGAATAAGATATTTATGTGTCCTATCATGGTCAAAACATGAAAAAAAAAAAAAAATTAAAAACAACAAAAATCAAAAACATTCAAAAATCAACAAAATCAAAACAAATTTGGATTATTCCTTCACTCAACAAACTATAAGATAACAAAATTTTCTTGAACCTCATGGCTAGTTCAAGTAGATTTCACACAACATATCCTCTTGAACTAGAATTGGAATATCAATTCAAGTTATCAATGTTGTTCAAAAATCCCAAAAATAGTTATGCTTTGAGTCAAATGGTCAAACTATGTGGTCTATGTGTGTACAACATAGGCAAGGCTTATCTCTGATCAACCCCCGAGGCCTTAGGTCAGTCCCCTTAGGTTTCTATCATGCTTTATTTAAAATTAGTCAAAAAATTCAAAATCCAAAGCATTCACAAGGTCAAACACATTCAAACCAAGGGAACTACGAGCCTTTGCGTGTACAATAATAGGTTGAAGGCCCCCTTTAGAATAGTAGGGGGGGTGGGTGGGTGAAAGGCGGGTTCGTTGGAACAACTAGAGACTCGAGCGGTGGAGAGCAAGCATTCAACCGATGGAGAGTCATTATCCCTGAAGCATCATAGGCGGCGATGAAGTAGGTTCCCTCTCATGCCACCGGGAGGGTAAAGAAGCTCAATCGAAATGGATCGACCCGATGAATCCACTGACTCGTTTCTCGACATGGGTGAAGCATTGAACTGGCACACATTGGCACTGAACCACCCAACATTTCACTCTCACTGCATACAATATAGGAAAGAAAGGGCCCACTGGAAACTCTAGTGGCAAGTACAATGCACAATGTAGGCAAGGCCTATCTTTGATGAGCCCCCAAGGCTCTAGGTTAGTCCCATGAAAACAAAAGAACAACATCAAATAACATCAAAAATATTTTTATTTTTTAAAAGCTCAAAAATCCTATTTCCACCATCACCTATCCGCAATAAAGGTTCATCCATAATAAATAGATCGTCACACTCACCCTTTGAAAAAATAGACAAAAAAAGAAAGAAAACATCAATAGTTCAAACTTTCAAGCATAAGAAAATCATACATATTTGACAGAAAAATAGATGGAAACAATGCCAAAGTACTGCCTACCTATCTTTTGACAATTCATGAATAATATCCTGAGATATTCCTTAATGGATACATTCCTACAATAGACATGAACAACAATGGATAATAGTCTCGAAACATCAAACATATATGACAAGTGATACTACAACTTTGTTTTATCTTTTTATAGTCTTATTTTTATGATTTATTTTATTGACTTATTCCTATATTGAATTATTCCTAGGATCTCTTGAGGATGTCCATAAGGATTTAGAGAAGGAATTAGGGAAATTGAGCTTCGTTTCAGTTTTCTATTTGTAAGATATTTTTATAATACTACCATGGAAAATACTCACTTTATTGACAGTATGGAAGTTGTGGTGAAACAATTCGTGTAGCAGTTGCATGTTAGGTACTCTATAACTCTCTATGTAATTGGTCTGAAAGCTTTTAGCACAACTCAACCATATACTTTAAAAAAAGTTTTTGTATGTCTGGTATGACTGAGAATATTCTTTGTATGTCGAGTCAACATCTATATAATGGATACAAAGTTAGCTTGGTCATTTATACCCTGGTGCATCGTATCTATTTGCTACATCAAACAAGATTGTTCAAACTGTGAAGCCTCCAAGCAAAAGAAAAATAACTTATCAACAACTAACAACATCAAATTTCTATCCATCATCAAATATTTCTTCTAACATCCATCTTGCATCACAATATCATTAGTACCATATCCATCATGCATCCATAATGTCTTCTATATGTTGGGACTGCCAAATTTTGCAAATTTGAAGTGCCCATATTGTAAATTTTGCCTCTACACTCTCACAAGTGCACTTGAAAAATTTGTTAAGTGAACTACTTTGGAGGGTCATATTTTGGAGCCTATTGATTTTCATACAAAACCCCTTTGTAGAATCACTCATGTGACATATATGACTAGGCCTATAAATTTTCAACTTCCCATGATAAGTTTTGTCAAGGTTTTGAAAAGCGGAGCTGGAGGGTTTTGGCACTTTTTTGCTATTTGAGAACTTTCAGTTTTGCAAAGTAGCCTCATGTTCGAGCTTTCATTTCATAAATGGATGATTGTCAAGAAAAAATGATCATTTTTATCCATTCTCCATACACTTATGTGCTCCCTGGTCCAATTTTAGAGCCTTATGATCTGATTTGGTATTTTTACCAGGCCTGAAGTAAATGCAAATTATTCAGTTTTGCACTTGCATTTTCTGAAACCTTTCAAGGTGGTCAAATTTGACACCTAATATCTAGTGAAGGACGATGATTCAAGAAAATCCCTCTTGCACGCATGCTCAATGTACCTAAATGAGCTTATGTTTTGAGTGGAAACCTCTCAGAAGATGGTTTGATATTTTTCAAAGTGGTGACTTGGTGAGCCCTGATTTATTTTGAACAGGTACAGTTTCAGAAAAGTTTGACTGAGAAACTTTGTGGATTAATATATTTCACCTAGGAATCCCTTTTGCCAAGCCATCTATTGCACTACATTCTTGGGTCAAATAGCTACATTCCTATTCAGTTTCAGGCTCACAAGATAAGTTCTAAGGGGCTATTTAATCATTTTCTGATCGTGATAGGGCCAAAAATGGTGTTATGGAAAGTGTCAAATTTTTCAAATCTAAGGACAACCTATTTCTTTTCTTGGATTGAAATTTCTACAACTCCATTTTCATCAAGATCGAAGGTCATATGATGCATTATTTTAATGAACATTTGTTGCCGCGAACACATTCCCAGGGCTAGTTTACAAAGGAGGTAACTAAATTTTAAGGACTAGAAAAAAATTGAGGAAATGGGTTTTCACTAAATAATTGATGATTCCCCATACACAAATTTTCATAGCTCCAGGTGTTCTAGTATGCTCACAATAATTTCCTTCAATTGGATGAGAGTTGAAATTAAAATTGCTACATTTCCTAAAGTTCTAAAACATAATATTTCAAATATTTTAAATATTGTCCAAAGGAAAACTGCACATGAAAAGGGGAGCTTTTAGGGAAATGTTTAATTTTTATAACTTTATAAAGTTAAACTTTAATTTTTGCTTTCCCCTCTTGCTCGTGGCAATGAAAGCTTAGGCACAAGAAGCTTGCAGGGTATGCAAGAAGGCTTCAGTGGCTTGCAGTGGGCCTGTAAGATGTTTTAAAGCCTGAAGGTAAATATGAAAGGCTTGCATTTCTTTTAAATGGCTAAGCAAAATTTAAAAATGCCTGAGGTGATTTTTTGTGGATAAATATTTTAAATGAAGCATTTAAAATATTTTAAATGGCATATGAAGTGGATGTACGAGAATATTTAAAAGGAGATTGCTCAGTATTAAATTGTGTTCGTAAATATTGGGAGGTTTTCTCTTTTGTTGAAAAACCGTTATTTTAATATGTAAAAGTGGAATGTGGGTATGTTTTTTAAAACAACACAATAAAATGAAAAATATGGAGATGGAAATGTAGCTGGATCTCCACCTCTACTTACCATCTCATGGGGACAAGTTGTGCACTCATTATTTCCTGCATGATGTGCAAGAATGTGCCACGTTCCTGGTGAGCTCAAGAGAAATTGAAGGCACGGGAAGAGTTTTGCACATAAATTATTTTCCCAATGGTTTTAGATATTCAAAATCCTTTTCCTTTTAAAGTAAGTGAAATTTAAAGGGAAAATGTTTAAATATTAGGGGGGCTCGAGGCATTTTGATTACATGGGTAATGATTTTTTAAGGGGCCTAATGAAATTTTCAAAGGCCAAGGCATTGAAGTTTTAAAAGATGAGTGTGCCCGACAAAACAAGGAGTTTAAATATTTTAAGAAACATTTTTTCTTAAATATTTAAATGTGAAACAATAAGCTTTGCTGGGAGGTGAGGTGAATATAAAATTGATGATTTTCAAAGGGAGCTTAAATAGTTTTACTCAATGAGTGAAAATAGAGACAGGGTGAAATGTGAAGTAATTGCTCTAGTTAAAATGCAGTTGAGGTTTCTATTCTCACGTAGGTGAAAATTAAAAGGGAGACTTGGGTAATGTGTTTTTCCTGTGAAAAGTGAAAGAAGGAAAAGAGTAAAATCTTCGAACAATTTTAAAAGGTGCCTATAGCAAGTATTTTAAGTGAAGTATTTAAAATACTTTTTCTAGGTGAAATTTTAAAAGGATCCCATTTAAATGTTAGGATTTATTCTTTGTTGTTGGGCAGTAAAAATGTGAATGTGAAATATGGAAGGAGCATGAATGAATGATTTAAGTGGCCCAATAATATATCATTTAGAATATCTTCATTTTAAATGAAATATTTTAATGCTCAAAGTAAAATGGGTAATATTTTAAAGTGCACGAGGAATTATTGTATAAAGTGAATAAGTATTCAGTATGTAGAATACTTTATTTTACTGAAGGTGCAAAGTGCAGCCACAACATTACAAAGGCATAAATAAAGGCATTCACAGGAAGCTATTTTTCAACTTCCAGAGGTAAAATGATGCAAATTTTCATGGAGGAGTGAGGAGAGATAAGCAAAGGAAAAATTTCTTGTTGAAAAGGGAAGAGAGAGGAGAGATGGTTTTCCTATTGTTGATCAATGATTAATGAAGCTTGTAGATGGAATTTACAAATCAATCTTGGAGTTGCTTCTATTTCATTTTATTCTCATTCTTCTTTCATTGTAAAAGGGTTCTAAATTTATGTATGAGTTGGGTAGATAGAGAAATTTTGAATCTGAGTTATGAGATGAGTTTATAAACTTTAATTGCTGATTTGATGAGTAAATATCAGCTAGTTTTTGCAAGCAATTCATAAATGTCTTCAAATTGTCTCTAGCTTTGTAGATTTTGAATCATATGAATTTGATAATACAAAGTATCTTTAGATTTTTCATCTCAATTTCCTTGAGATTGTTTTATTTGTTTATGGTTCTATTTCAAAGAAATGGTTAAATTACTTTGAATAGATAATTTTGATTTTGAGCGTGTAGGGTGGATTTGGTATGAAGAATTTGATTGAAAATAGGAGTGGATCTATTGGTGTAAGGAATTAATAGTTGTAAATACACTAGTTGAAGGTTGTTTTTTGGTGAATTGTCCTTTTAAACATTTGACTCCATGGCCTAGAATTAGGCACTAATTTTCTATTCAACTTAGTGCATCTCAGAAACAAGTTTAAATTTAAAATCATTTTAAATCCCTGTTGTTTTGTTGAGGTTTAGTGTTGATTTTTTCCTCCCAATTGCTGAGTGAGTGTTGATATGCCAAGAATTTAGCCAAAATTGAAGTTGTCAGTACTTTCTTTGGTGTAATTCAATTTGGACTAATTTTCTATAAAGAGAAATGTTTTTGTATGATTTAATTAAGTTTTTAGGCATTGTATAGCTTGACCCACATTGGTCCTATAGAGCTAGAAGTGTATGAGATTTTAGTCTTTGACTAAATCTTGTCATTTGGACCAATCCACCATTGAATCTGATCATTAGAAAGTGGCTAGTCTATAGGATTCATTGCAATGATTGATTTGGAACACAAAAAAAATGGAAAATCTATTGGAGAGAAGCAGAGGAATATCTATTTGCATAGTCATATTATTTTCCATTCTGAATTTGGTTCAAATATTGAAGGAATTCAAACCTAGAGAAAGAATTTGTTGCAATGAACCTGAATATTTCATTCTTTGTGGTGCTCTATTGGTGAAGGGAACTCAAAAGAAGAATTATATGTGAAAGAACCTCATGTTGTTTGAAGTTCATTCCTCTGTGAAATGAGGTGGTGATTCTGTCAGAAGAACCTATTGAAGAGGTGAATACAATTCTAGTTCTACAAATCTTTCCAATCAGGAAGACAATTTGTAGCAACTGCAACAATTCCAAGTATTCTTCACTTTTGGTTTTCAAGAAATTTTTGTATGAAAACCATATTTGAACATCTTAGGGAAAAAAATTTGGTTCCCTACTGAGTGAATTAGCACTAATAAAGGGGAAGGATAGTAATATTGAATTTGCACACTCACATTTGCTAGATCTATTATTTGAAATGTAATTGCAGTTCCATTGAAATAATTTTGTCTAGTGCTCAAATATTTTCTTGTGTGAATGGTTAAAATGAATTTGTATATCTTAGGGATTTCCATCAATTTGCATTATCATATGTTTCAAGCCCAGGTTATCACCATGTCAGCAATTGTCATAGTAATCCTTTGTTTGATCATGATTATGATTATGTGCATTTAATTGAGCCTTGATTTGCA
This sequence comes from Sequoia sempervirens, assembly GCA_007258455.2. Taxonomy (NCBI): domain Eukaryota; kingdom Viridiplantae; phylum Streptophyta; class Pinopsida; order Cupressales; family Cupressaceae; genus Sequoia; species Sequoia sempervirens. The sequence continues at coordinate 71,261,996 of VDFB02179234.1, forward strand.
AATATCCATGGATCATCAAGATAAAATAGCCATACCATTAGACATCTTGATACAACTTGTCAAAAAGCTTCAGAAGTCTAATAATCCTCATACATTTGACATCCCAAAGTATAAGAACCCAAGTGTGAACAAGCATAAGATAAGGCCAGAATGGAAAGTTGTATTTGAAAGGGGAATTAAAGAGATGGATAAAAGACACCAGATGTCTATACAAGCCTAGCTAAGAGACAATCGTATTGTATCTACTTGAAAAGTTAATGCACCTTTTGTCAATTCCTTCGATCCATTTTATAATCAATTAGATTTGTCATGGGTTGATTACAAGGTTGAAAGTATGCCAACTCAAGTCTATAAGAAGATGCCCAGATTTAATAGATACAATGTGCGTGAAGGATATGCACATGTCCAAAAAAATTCTAGATTCATGGAGAAACATTCATTTGGATATCAGGATATGTAGATGATATTTTTTTTCAGGTCTCTTGAAGCAAGAGCAAGGTACTAGTATTTATGTTTTCCTAAGAAATATTTTCCTTGCTAGGATAAACTAGTGGATGCTTATAAAGAAGAATTTGCAAGAGACCCTTCTGACCTTGTCATGAGGTTAAAGAAGATTAAAAGGAAAGAAGGAGAGTCAAGCATTGCTTTCAATCATAGATTTTCTACTGCTCTTTCAACAATCCCTTAAAATTTCACACCTAGTACCCCAGATTGCATATACATGTATTTTGAAGCTTTTGAGGAGGGATTTATGCTATAAAATTAAAGGTAGACAACTGAGAAGGGCGGTGAATCAATTGTCACCGAATTTAAAAATTATTCAACTTATTAACCTTATTCTCAGATCTGATCATTAATCATGAAATCATAAATGAACAACACATCAGAAGCACACATAACACCAAGATTTTTATGTGGAAACCCTGTTAGGGGAAAAACCATGGTGGATACCAGTCCACAAGATTATACCCTATTAAAAGTATAAGAGAATATGAATGGGGAATGCACATGCATTCAGGAAATATACATAGAGCTCATTGCTCAATTACAAAGGAAGACACACTGTCTTACAAAAAGGTTTTGATTAAATCCATCAAAATTTGAACTAAGAAAATACCATCTGCTAATGCCTGGTTATAGTTCTTGTTAAGGACATGAACAATTCTTCACTCTTCTCCACTCTTCTTCACTCTCTACTCTACCTTCGAATGATCTAAACTTTATTCACACAAGACTCACACACTTCACATCCTCTCTATCTCATACTCTACCAATTGATAAAACAACCACTTATATATATCTGCAATAAGAAACTCCATCGCTTTAAGTTGGCCATAAAGAGATAATAAAATAATTACAAATAGACGGCCCAAAACAAATAAGGATTATTCATGTGAATCAACCAAGGTCAACCACAACCTAGTGAAGACCAAAAATAACATCCTCAAACATGAATAACTTCAATTAATTACTCCTCGAAGATCCATAACATGCTTCAATACCTTGTCGGCCAAGAACATGAAAAATATGCACACAAGAGAAAATATTGGATCACAAGCACAACAATCAATGTGGACATGCAACATAGATAGAGCATGAATTAGAAACAACCAAAAGAATCATGAAACACTGGAGATGCATCCGTAGCAACTGAACTTACTGAAATCACATGATCTTCATTCAGGAACACAACTAAAGTAACAAAAAAACTATCAGAATACAAATCTTCATAACTTGATCAAATCTTCACACGGATCTCTAAAAATTGACATGGATAATCTAGATATACTCAACAAGAAACCTTTTAGTCCACAACCTCAAAATAGTAATGTATTGATCACACTAATAGAAAGAACTTCACTTCACCATTGACAACCTATAACACTTCTTATTACAGATTTCTCAATATCCTTGAAATATACTACTTATAATGTAGCAATGATAATAGTGTTGACATCAATGACAACCACATATTAGCAACACACCACAACATCCAACAATCTAGTGCATTTTTAAAGAGTTATAAAATGTTGAGTATGCAGATGGCTTACACATTTTTAGATGATTTTGATAAAAGAAGGAATGAATATGTGCAAAGTTTGTTGTCTTCAATTGTGGGTAAACATGCTAATATCATTACTAGTTGTGTGAATACTAATGATCAAAGATCTATAGACAAGTGCACACTTGAGAAGGTAGAAGACAACAATGATGCATCATTAGGTGATGAGGAAGTTTTCTTTGAACAACCTACAAAAGAAATGTATCTAGCTGAAAATTGCAGCCATGATGATGAAAGATATGATGAGAGAAATGAAAAATTTGAAGTTTCTTCTATATCTTTTGAAAGTGCAAAAAAAGAGAGCCAATTTTCTATAAATTAAAGGAGCTGCAATGATGCAGGTAATTCCTTGAATGATCATCTTAGTTCACATTGTGCTGATGAGACTTTCACTTCAATTAATGAATGTGATGTTGTGAAGAACAATAAGATTCCAAGTTTTCTGAGCCAAGAAAATGAAGAGAGATATGAATTGGATTTACTCTTTGAAGAAGAGATATGTGATTAGCAATGTTATGGTACAATTGATTATGTCAAGTCTACAAATGAGTGTAGCTTTCATGCAAGTCTTCATGACAAGACAAAAAATCTGCTGATTTGTAGAATGCTCTTGAGAATTTCAGTGTATCAGCTGTAAGTGATAAAGTATGTAATGAATTTCAATTGGAGAGAACAACCACAAGTAGCTGCAATGAAGAAGCCATTTATGGTTTTTAGTCTGATAGTGAAAATGTTTATGTCTACCCTCAAGAGTATGTAAATGACAAACTCAATGAAGATACCCATTTCAATACTGAAATGAAAAAAAATGTTTATGTCTACCCTCAAGAGTATGTAAATGACAAACTCAATGAAGATACCCATTTCAATACTGAAATGAAAAAAAATGTGGATTGTTGTTATGAAAGCCTAGAAGTAAGAAAGAAGGAAGAAATGGAAATCCTATTCTCTATGACAAGTTGTGACCATATTTTTGACAAGGTTGTTAGCAATTCAATCTCCTATGATTGGGGAAGTCCAGTTTATGATCAGTCCATTGAGTTTTCATATTTTGATGATGAAGATACCATAGGATAACCTTATTTACAACTTCGTAATGCATACAACTCTAGTGGAGGTCAAGAAGAAGAAGTGGTTGAAAGAATGGATCAAAGCAATGATCTATTAAGCAGTGATCAAATTTCAAATCTGTTGACCACTAAATATCAGAAATGTGCACATGTGAATAACTCTCAGTTGTTCTATGTTGCCTCTATTGTTTTTGATAGTGATGATGATCTTCAATATGCAAGGAATGATGCATGTTTTTTTGATCTTCCCTCCAATTATGAACCAACTAATGATGATGATAATGTGGATGAAGACAAGTAGCTATTTGATTGTAATGATGCATTGTATGCTGAATATGAAAGTATGCATGATGATGCAAATTCAGAAATCTATTTTTGATGAATTTGAACCAATAGATGACCATGAGGTTTGCACACCAAGTGAGCCAAGTTTTGAAAATTTTAATGAAGATTTGGACAAGTATTTGTTTGCTGACTTGAATGAGGCTAGTCATGAATCTTTGAATGTGGATATGGATGTTGATTTGAATGAAGAATCATAGTATCCTTCTAAACCAGATTTGCTCATTGTTGAGGAAGCTTGTGATAATGAAGATGTTGACATGTTATGTTCATAGGATAAAAAAGTGAGTGAGGATGAAGATAGGTTGAAAATCCTTGATGATTCTCAGTACCAATATGATGGAGGATAGTTACAAAGTGTGCCAATGTATGAGGGTATCTATAAGTTGCATACACTTGAGGATAGTTTGCAACATGTGCAAGATATTTTGGTAAGTTCTTGTGATAGTTTCACCTTTGATATGCAAAACATTGAAGAATGTTGTTTTCAACTTGAGAGTGATTTACATTATAATTTTGATAAATTGTTGCCACATGATAATCAAACTTTTGAGAGTGTGCCTAAATTTTAGATGCATAGTGGTTATGAACATGTTGATAATGTTGTATATGATTGCTTGTTGGGAGATGCCAACATGTTTAATTAGGCAGATGGTTGTGATCAATCTATTCTTTCATGTGGTCTTGCTCATTATCCTAAAACTTTTCCACTTGATACAAAATCAGAAAATGAAGAGAGTGGCAGTGATGCGGCCTATGTGATTTGGCTACCATATGATGGCAAAGCTGAATAGAGAGCAAGTTTCCACTTGTATGAAGGGAGCTTGATACTTATGTTTGCACAAATGCAGTCACTCATATTGTTGTGGTTTGATAGAGGCAAGCATGAGTTAAGGGAGATTAGCTCTTTTTATAGATTGGTGTTTGACAAAGGTAAGAATTTAGTCCCCTTTTTCATTTGGTGGCCTGAGGTCACCAAGTGAAGTTTGAAAAGAAGGTTGAATAAAGGAGTAGTTTGTGGGCATCCAATGGACTCAGTATTTGGTCTACTCCCCAGAGATCTGGAATCTTACTATTCCCATAGGGGGAAAACATCCCCAATCAGAGCTACTATAGGGACTATCAAATTTTACAAATTTGAATTGCCCATATTGAAAATTTTGCCTCTACACTCTCAAAAGTGTACTTGAAAAATCTGCCTCAGTGACCTACTTTGGAGGGTCATATTTTGGAGCCTGTTGATTTTCATTCAAAAAACCTTTGTGGACTCACTCATGTGACATAAGTGACTAGGCCTTTCAATTCTCAGCTTCCCATTATAATTTTCTCTAGGGTTGTGAAAAGCGAAGCTAGAGGGTTTGGCAGTTTTCTGCTATTTGAGAACTTTCAGTTCTACAAAGTTGCCTCGTATTTGATCTTGCATTTCACAAATAGATGATCATAAAGAAAAAATTCTTTTCATTCTCCATTCTCCATTCATTCATATGCTCCCTGGTCTAGTTTTAGAGCCTTATGATCTGATTTGTTATTTTTACCAGGCTAGAAACAAACACAAATTATTCAGTTTTGCACCTACATTTTATGAAACCTTTAAAGGTGGTCAACTTTGACTCCTAATATCTTGTGAAGGATGATGATTCAAGAAAAAACCTCTTTCACATGTGCTTAGTGTACCTAATGATCTTATGTTTCCATTGGTAGCCTCCCAAAAGATGGTTTGATATTTTTCAAAGAGGTGACTTGGTGAGCCCTGATTGGTTTTGAACAGGTACAGTTTCAAAAAAGTTTGACTAAGAAACTTTGTGGATTAATATCTTTCACCTCGCGATCCCTTTTTCCAAGCCGTTTATTGCACTACATTCTTGGGTCAAATGTCTACATGCCTGTTTAATTTCAGGCTCCCAAGATAAGTTCTAAGGGGTTATTAAATCATTTTCTGATCATGACAGGGCCAAAAATGGTGTTCTAGAAAGTGTCAAATTTTGCAAATCAAAGGACAACCCATTTCTTATCTTGGTTTGAAATGTCTATAGATCCATTTCATCAAGACCAAAGGTCAAATGATGCATTATTTTAATGAATGTTTGTTGTGGTGGACACGTTCCCAGGGCCAATATACAAAGGAGGTACCTAAATTTTAAGGGATGGGAAAAATTTGAGGAAATGGTTTTTCTCTAAATAATTGATGATACCCATACACAAATTTATGTGGCTCCAGGTGTCCCAGTTTTCTCACAATGAATTTCCTTTGATTGAATGACAACCAAAATTAAAATTGCTACATTTCCTAAAGGTGTAAAACATAATATTTAAAATATTTAAAATATTATCCAAAGGAAAAATGCATGTGAAGAGGGGAACTTTTATGGAGAATTTTAATTTTTATAGCTTTATAAAGTTAAACTTTATTTTTTGCTTTCGTTGCTTGCTCGTGATAGTAAAAGCTCAAGCACAGGAAGCTTGTGGGGTGTGCGAGAAGGCTTTAGTGCTTATGGTGGACCCATAAGATTTTTAAAGCCCAATGGTAAATATTAAAAGGCTTTCATTTCTTTTAAATGGTAGAACAAATTTTAAAAAATGAGTTGCACAGGTAAAATGTTTTGGCCCGAGGTGATTTTCTGTGGATAAATATTTTAAATGAAGTATATAAAATATTTTAAATGGCATGTGAAGTGCATGCATGAGAATATTTAAAAGGAGATTGCTCAGTATTAAAGTTTGTCTGTAAATATTGGGAGGTTTTCACTTTTCCTAAAAAACTATTATTTTAATGTGTAAAAGTGGAATGTGGGTATTTTTTTTTTGAATTAGACCAATAAAATGAAAAATATAGAGATGGAAATGGAGCCGGATCTCCACCTTTGCTTGCCATCTCAAGGGGACAAGTTGTACACTCATTATTTCCTATGTGATGTGTGAGCATGTGCCACATTGTTGGCGGACCTAGGAGATATTGAGGGCACAAGAAGAGTTTTGCATGAGAATTATTTGCCTGATGACTTTAGATATTCAAAAGCATTTGTTTTTTAAAAGCAAGTGAAATTTAAAGGGAAAATATTTAAATATTAGGTGGGCCCGAGGCATTTTGATTGCATGGGTAATGAAGTAATTGCTCTAGTTAAAATGTAGTTGAGGTTTTAAAATCTCACATAGGTGAAAATTAAAAGGGAGACATGGGTAATGTGTTTTTCCCATGAAAAGTGAAAGAAGGAAAAGAGTAAAATTTTAGAAGAATTTTAAAAGGTTCCTTCAGCAAGTATTTTAAGTGAAGTATTGAAAATACTTTGTGCACATGAAAATGACATGGTGAAAATTGAAGTTAAAAGGCTCTCATTTAAAGATTAGGATTTATTCTTTGTTGTTGGGTAATAAAGATGTGAAAGTGAAATATGAAAGGGGCGCGAATGAATGATTTAAGTGGCACAATAATATTGCATTTAGAATGTCTTCATTTCAAATGAAATATTTTAATGCTGGAAGTAAAATGGGTAAGATTTTAAAGTGCACAGGGAATTATTTTATAAAGTAAATAAGTATTCACTATGTAGAATACTTTAATTTACTAAAGGTGCAAAGTGCAACCAAAACATTACAAACAAAAAAATAAAGGCTTTCACAGGAAGCTATTTTTCAACTTCTAGAGGTAAAATGATATAGATTTTCACAGAGGAGTGAAATTTTCTGTTGCAGATAAGCAAAGGAAAAATGGAGGAAAAATTTCTTGTTGCAAAGGGAAGAGAGAGGATAGTTGCTTTTCTTGTTGCTGATCAATGGTTAATGAAGCTTCCAGATGGAATTTACGGATCAATCCTGGAGCTGCTACTATTTATTTTTATTCTCATTATTCTTTCATTGTAAAAGGGTTCTGAATTTATGTATGGGTTGGGTAGATAGAGAAAGTCTGAATCTGAGTTATGAGATGAGTTTGTAAACTTTAATTGTTGATTTCATGAGTAAGTATCAACTAGTTTGTGCAAGAAATTCATAAATGTCTTCAAATTTCCTCCATCTTTGTAGATTTTAAATCAATGAACTCAATAATACAAAGTATCTTTGGATTTGTCATCTCAATTTCCCTGAGATTCTTTTATCTGTTTATGGTTCTATTTCAAAGAAATGGTTAAATTACTTTGAATAGATAATTGTGATTTTGAGTGTGCAGGGTGGATTTGGTAAGAATAATTTGATTGAGAATAGGAGTGGATCTAAATTGGTGTAATGCATTAACAGTTGTAAATCCACTAGTTGAAGGTTTTTTACTGGTGAATTCTCCTTTTAAAAATTTGACTCCATGGCCTAAAATTAGGTACTGATCTGCTATTCAACTTAATGGATCTCAGAAACAAGTTTAAATTCAAAATCATTTTAAATCATTGTTGTTTGGTTGAGTTTTAGTGTTGAGGTTTTCCTCCCAATTGTTGAGTGAGTGTTGATATACCAATAATTTAGCCAGATTTGAAGTTGTCAATACTTTCTATAGTGTAATTGAAATGGGAATTATATGCCATAAAAAGCAGTGTTTGTGTATGAGTGAATTAATTTTTTAGGCATTGTATAGGTTGACCCACCTTAGTCTTATAGAGTTAGAAGTGTAGGATATTTTAGTATTTGACTGAATCTTGTTAGTTGGCCAAATCCAGCATTAAATTTGATCATTAGAAAGTGGCTAGTCTATAGGATTCATTGGACTGATCGATTTGGAACACCAACAAAATGGTGGCTCTGCTGGGGAGAAGTAAAGGAATATCTATTTGCATAGAGTCATATTATTTTCCATTCTAAATTTGGTTCAAATATTGAAGGAATTCAAACCTGGAGAAAGAATTTGTTGTAATGAATCTGAATATTTCATTATCTGTGGTGCTCTGCTGGTGAAACGAACTCAAAAGGAGATTTATATGTGAAAGAACCTCATGTTGTTTGGATTTCAATCATGTATGAAGAGAGGTGGTGAATATGTTAGAAGAACCTATTGAAGAGGTGAATATATTTGCAGATCTAAAAATATTTCTAATCAAGAAGACAATTTGCAGTAGCTGCAACATTTCCAAGTATTCTTCACTTTTGGTTTTCAAGAAAATTTGTGTATGAAAACCATATTTGAACATCTTAGGGAAAAAAATTTGGTTCCCTACTAAGTGAATTAGCACTAACAAGTGGAAAGGATAGTAATATTGAGTTTGTACACTCCCATCTATTAGATCTATTATTTTAAATGTAATTGCAGTTCCATTGAAAGAATTTTTTATAGTGCTCAAATATTTGCTTGTGTGGATGGTTAGAATGAATTTTTTATATCTTAGGGATTTCCATCCATTTGTATTATCATGTAATTCAAGCCCAAGTTATCACCATGTCATCAATTGTCATAGTAATCCTTCATTTGATCATGATTATGATTATGTGCAATTAGTTGAGACTTGATTTGCAAATATCCATGGATCATCAAGATAAAATATCCATGCCATTAGACACCTTGATACAACTTGTCAAGAAGCTTCAAAAGTTTGATAATCCTCATACATTTGACATCCCAAAGTATAAGAACCCAAGTGTGAACAAGCCTAAGATAAGGCCAAAATGGAAAGTTGTATTTGAAAGAGGAATTAAAGAAATGGATAAAAGGCACCAGATGTCTATATAGTCCCAGTTAAGAGACAATCATACTGTATCTACTTGCAAAGTTAATGCACCTTTTTTCAATTCCTTTGATCCATTGTATAATCAATTAGATTTGTCATGGGTTGATTATAAGGTTGAAAGTATGTCAACTCAAGTCTATAAGAAGATGCCTAGATTTAATGGATGCAATGTGTGTGAAGGAGATGGACATGTCAAAAAAATTTCCGGATTCATGGAGAAAAATCCATTTGGATATCAGGATATGTGGATGATATTTTTTGTCAAGTCTCTTGAAGCAAGAGAAAGGGATTGGTATTTATGTTTTCCTAAAAAATCTTTTCCTTGTTGGGATAAACTAGTGGATGCTTATAGAGAAGAATTTACAAGAGACCCTTCTGACCTTATCATGAGGTTAAATCAAATTAAAAGGAAAGAAGGAGAGTCAAGTGCATTGATTTCAATCATAGATTTGCTACTACTCTTTCATTAATCCCTAAAAATTTCAGACCTAGTACCCCATATTGCATTCATATGTATTTTGAAGCTTTTGAGGAGGGATCTAGTACATTATTAAAGAGTTATAAAATGTTGAGTATGCAAATGGCTTACACATTTTTAGATGATTTGGATAAAAGAAGGAATGAATATGTGAAAAGTTTGTTGCCTTCAATTGTGTGTAAACATGCTGATAGCATTACCAACTATGTGAATACTAGTTGTAACGCCCGTCGTGCAAACCCTAGAGAACACACACAAAGCAACTAATTTTTTTTTTTTAAAACAAATGAATTAAACATGCAATATCATTAACCATAACCACATAGCATAACAACACTTGGTTCTCTAGGGCACGTGAGGTTACATCGCAACACTAAACACAAATAAAAAAAATAAAGATTACAACATAACCATATACTTTTACAAAAACCATAAACAAAGGTACATCCCATAACCATGATGTGAGCATAATAAACATCGCATAATTACATCCATGATAAATCTCTTAAAAGAGTTACAAAAGAGCCTAACTATTACATCATTGTGATAATATTACATTACATTTTTCTTTGATAAATGAATTACATCAAATTTCCCAACGTGGGGATTGATACAAGTATAATGAAATATGAAGTACAACTAACCACTGGTACAACTCCACTGTGGAAAGCTGAGAAGACGAGATGCTGATGGGGAACCCAATGGGTGTGGAGCACGTTCCACCCAACCATGTGAATTACAAGTAACTCACCCCCCGTGCTCAGAGGTGACGAGGAAGTGAACCTGACCATGAATGTCAAACTGACTCAACACATTATGATACAAATCTAATACAACTCAAAGCATACGATGAACAACCAACAACGTTCGCAGACCACATGACAAGTTAAAACCAAGAAACTCATCACAATAATAAGAAGTACTATCAATTAACAATCATGAATCAAATTCACAAAAAAATTCAAAGAAACATCATAAAGAGATAACATCCAGAGGAACCGAACCAACACCTAAAATACTTTTCCAAATAAATAAGAACCAATATAAAGAACATGATTCCATAATAACTCTGAATCAACCATTCAATACACCATTCCAATAGGCAACAAGAACAAGTCAGACGGGTGTCAAGTAGGGAGGGTCATCACATAACTCTCATGGGATCCCATGGCTCTTCCTCCAACTGAGGTGCCGGCACCCACCTATGGATTCCCTAGCCCTATAATCAGAACAACATAAAAATAACAATATCCAGAGGCAACAAGAAACAAGAACAACAAGGATGTCTAGTGGAGAGTGTCATCGCATGGTTTCACATGGATTCTCCAGACAACCTATCACAAGGTGTTGCCTCCATCTCTACATGGATTCTCTAGACAACCAAGTTAAGGTGCCGCTTCCATCTATGGTTCTCCTGACAGCCTATCTCAAGGCGCCGCTCCATAGGGTTACTCATGCGGAGTCGTTAACCTATCGTGATGACAAGGCAACGACCTTGCAACCATGGCCTTCTCGGTCCCCTTTAGTCTGTGCTAGCACTAACAGGTGGATGAGGCTTCATCATTATCTTGTTAATGTTTTACTACCCATCCCCCTAAATTCTATTTTTAGGTTATCACTTGTTTAACTACTCTTACGTGGGTTCCCCTGGCACTTCCTCTTACCCGAGGCGCCAGCGCCCATGAAGAGCCACTCTCCCTATGACCCCTAACATAATCAACACTAGGCAAGGGTTGAACTATAACATAAAGAACATAATACCAAAACAAGAACCATGCGAGGCATTACCCTCTCGCATCACTCATAACCAAAAGATCTTACAACACCGTTCAACCCTTCCAACAAAATGCCAATAAGTTTAAACTCCGATAGAATAACCAAAATGAGGATAACATTTAAAGCATAACAGTCAACAATACACACGAGGCAGAACCATCTCGCGATAAAATATGATCACAACGACTACAACTACGTACAACCATTCCAAATAATAAGGCTCAAAATCAGGAATTATTCTAATCACAAAGATACTAGTATAAACATCAAAAGATATAAAACATGCCTCTGGAGAAGACCAAGATTTACAATAATCCAAATGAGGTTCAAAACACACAGAGTTCCCACATCACAAGGATAAGGTCAATAAAAATAAATAGAAGGCAATAACAACATCACACAATTTTCTAACTCAAGAAGACGATTCGACCAATTACGTAATATATCTCTAATTTACTCGACATAGAATCGTAAATAACGAACAATAAAATTATTGATTACTTATCTAATTTACTTTCTTTAATTTCTCAAAAATAATCAATGTCATGTTTACCCAATTAAATCACATAAACAAAATAAAATAATATATATATATATTTATTTTATTTTATTTTAATTTAAATCATAACTTTTAACACTTATACATATATATATAAACTATATATATATACATATATATCACTTATTTTAATAATGATAACCAATTAATAATAATAAAATAAAATAAATAAATAACCAAAAATATTTACACATAACCAAATATATATAAATAAATATATATATAAAAAAATTTAAATAATATATATAAAAAAATAAAAAATAAAAATAAAACAAAAACCATTGGTCGCTGCTCTGCCAGGCGTACAGAGTACGCCCGCAGTCCCAAGGGACTGCTGCGGACAGCGGTCCAAAGGACTGCTGTGGCAGTCCTTACGGACTACGCCCAGCAGTCCTTAGGACTGCGGCAGTGGTCCATGGGCTGCCGTGTGCAGTGAAAAGAGGTGGGGACGGGTATGGCTTAGGCCAACCCAGCCCCCCCTCAATAATTTCATAATTTTTTTATTTATTTTTTTTTAAAAAGAAAATTTATCATATTAAAAATTTCGTGCATGAATTTTTAAACAAAACTTAGATGAAATAAACACAGACCATGCCTTTATTCAGAATCCGAAAATTATAAACTTTATTTGATGTCAGGCGTACGGCCGACGCAAAATTTTTAATATATATATATATATAACAATATAAGTCTATATATATATATATATTTATATTTATATATTTTAATATACTGAATAAAGAACATAGGGTAAATAACAGATAACAGAATAAAGGGCAAATACAGAGAATTAAATAGATTCAACCATACTTAAATGAATACATATCTAAAACCCCAAGATTTATTATTATTTTTTTAAACAAAGATATCATTTTCCTAAAATCTTATTTCTGTTGAGTTGGAAATTTCAGATGTTCAGGTTTTCCTTTGTTTTTGACAAAATGGAAAATAGTTCAATACTATATATATATTTCCTTCTCTTTTCAAAAGTTTAAATCTAATATCTTTTCCTAATTTTCAATTCAACAACAGTTTTTCCCTATTCACACAAATCATGTCTAACAGATTTTGTTTTTGTTTTCTCTAAAGTAGAAAGATAAAGAAAGAAAGTACTAGAAGGAAAACATAAGAGGAACCTGATGTCCAGCGCTTATTCGAAAGTCTGAAGATGCCTGGTTGATTCTGATGCCCTCGAGGTGTTCCTTGATCGTGCCTCCGAATCTCCTCCACAGAACTTCACCTTCGAACTTGAATCCTATTTTGTTGTTCAGAAGACTCTCCAGAACATTCACCAGAAACAGATTGACAATCTCTCTCTAAAACTCTCCTCCAAATACAACAGAAGATTTCCAATACCCTTTCGAAATTTTCTGAATACAAAGCCCATCTCTTGCACAACTTTTGTAACAATAACTATGTGTGTGTAAAAACTTACAAAATTCATAATTAAATAAAAATATAAAGTCCATCCTTCCAAAAATTCTCAAAAATCAAAATTAAAAGAAATCAATTCTTTAAAAGCTAGCTTTTTTTTTATCTCTTCCTATTGGCTCACACAATCTTTTTATTCTTTTATTTGTTTTTATTGCTTTAATTCCTGTTTTGCAACTTTTCTTGCACCTCACATTACATCTTTATTTTAAATAAATTATTCTCATAATTATCCACCACCAAATATTTGATTAAAATAATTAAGTCACATTTAATATTTAATTATTATTTAATTGATATATATGATTTTTCAAAAATAATTAAATCATTTAAATATTTAAATATCATTTAATCCAACATTAAAATTAAATAATTTATTTCAATCATTAAGATAAATCATAACTATAAATGCCCTCATAAATAAAATTAAGACAAAACACATAACACAACACACAATGACGACAATTACATAAAACCAACTATACCAAACAAATGAGATGACCTGACATCATGGAACGGGAGGACTTCATCGTCACCTCTGTATCAACATTTATCTGTTGGGTTATTTGGTGCTCGCCCTGTCCTGCCGAAGCAGGTGGAATCGAGACTTGTACCTGCAAATCCTGCATAGAAGTGAAGTTGTGTACATGTGCATACATATATATAAAATCAAAGCATTAAATCAAGTACTGCATTGTGAGAAGGAATCGCAACATAACAGGGCACTCGCGAACGAGTGATGCTATATTGTCCTTCGTCACACCTATTCTAACAATTATAACATAATCAATGAATTACATTTCTAACTAATAGTCATCTCATAACATATTAAATTAAATCACTGCATCGTAACATAATTCAAAAAATCAACTAATATAACCAGCCATAATGTCCTATAAAATAATCATATCTACTAATGGAACAACAGCATCATCAAATGTCTAACTAACCAAATCACACAATAACAGTACCATCATAGTCACAAGTAGCAAATGAACGCATAGCAAAGTAATAAATCCAACTAGCAAGAGGAGGGGTACTACACTAATCATTAGAGGTCTATATACAAGTGGGTGAAACCACAATAGGGGTTTACAATTGAATTGAGGAAGGAAAATCCATTTTTTTGAGATTTCAATAGCTCAGGGGGTTTGGTCAAACTGGCATGTTTGAATGAACCTCTCTAGGTATTTGGTCGAACCATATGGTTTTCCCAAACCACTAGTTCATGCAAACCATAGGAAAGTAAACAAAAAAACATTATTTTAAGATGTACGGTCGAACCCATGTTTGACTGAACCCTTTGAATTAGGGCTTTTTAAAAATCCAAATCCATCACTATCAAATGAACATTTTGTCTGTGTGTGGTGAATGAATAAAAATAGAGAAATGAATTCGGTAAATGAAAAGTGTGTGGACCACTATCTCAACATGCACTGAGTTCTTTTACCTCCAAAGCTTGAATTAGGTTGGTATTTTTTGTTCCACAATCTATTGATTTAAAATTGCATTTTCTTGAACATTTGTAAGCCTTAAATGTATTCCATGAGACCAAATTTAGGAAAATTCCAAGAAACTAAAATTCCAAACAATAGGAAAATTCCATGAGACCAAAATTTATTGTTTAAAATGTATATACCCTATTTCAAAGCTCCCATTTTGGCTCGTGGCTTGGGTGAAGGATGTGGAAGTTGGCTTTGCAGCTGAGAATTGCATTTGCTTGAAAGTTTCTTAAACCTTTTAAACAATACCTATTTTTGAAAATTTGGATTTACAACTACCAATTACATTTTTTTTAAAGTTTCTAAAGCCTTTTAAACAAACCCATTTTGCAACAAAATTTGGATTTACAGCCACCAATTGCATTTGCTTGAAAGTTTCTAAAACCTTTTAAATAAACCCATTTTGTAAAATTTGGCTTTACAGTTGTCAATTGCAAGTTTCTAAAGCCTTTAAACAATACCTATTTTGTAAAATTTGGTTTTACAGCTACCAATTGCATTTGCTTTAAAGTTTCTAAAGCCTTTTAAACAAACCCATTTTTCAAAATTTGGGTTTATAGTTTCCTTTTAAACTTCCCTCTTCTCAAGATAAGGTAAGTTTTAACTTCTAAAATGTGGTAACTCAGATATTTTCCTCACCAAAATATCTCTCCAAATTTAAATCCATCTAAAAAAATACAAATTCATAACTAAATTTAATTCAAAAAGTGGACCATCTATGGCCTTCTATAAACTTCTTGAAGATGTCATTCCAATAAATGATAAATTAAAACTTAAGTTATATTTGCAAGATGTCATATTTGCATAAATCCCTCAAAGAATTTTTTTAACTAATTTTAAACACTCAAACAAATACATATATATGAATATAATTCACTTATAAATTCTTGGAATATATATCAATCCATCACAATTAAAATCTTAGACATCATGCATAATATATTTGATGTATTCACAAAGCTACCTAGGGTCTCATAAGACTTGAGTAGGTGAATACCAATATGCATAATTATATCTAATGGTGGGGTAAATGGAGGAGGATTAGGAGAAAAATTTCATATATATCTATTACTTATTTTTCAATCCAATATATCGGTTGGAGATGTTGCATTTGACTAGGAGTGAAGATAGTTTTAGAATTAAAATATGACTCACCACGTTCTGAATTCTTAGGATTTTGAAGTATATCAAAATATCCAACCTATATTTCATTGTCAATCTCAACCAATCTTTGCTTCAACTTCCAAATCATCCACATAATCCTCCTTGAGATATTCAATATGTGAAACATAATTATGAGGAAGATACAAATAATCCTTGACATAGCTTTTTGTATCAAAGGATAATATGGTTCTATAATTTTAAACTATTTCCAATTTTGAAATCAAAATACAATCAATAATCTATTTAATCAAAAAATAATCGTAATTTTAAGGCAAACATAAATTACTTGAATCTTTTTAAGGTCTCTCATTAGATTCTACTTAATTTCTAACTTAAATTTAAAAAACAACATTAAAACAGACATAACAAATTTCAAAGACATAATAAATTATTACAATATTATTTAAAAATCTAATTGTAATGAACATGTTATAGTAATAAGTATTCAAATTTTAAATTTATGAAAATATATAACCAAATGATCCTTATTTTTCATATATCATTTGTGATGAGAATGCTGAATATTATAATTTTTTAGGCCAATCTTTAGGCACTAATTCACCATTGTTAAAATGATCCTTAGTTTATTCATTGTTTTATTGAGGATTATAATTTTTTACAATTTCTATTAAACCAAACTCAAAATAATGGTATAGATTAAGATTCTTGTCTTTATCCTACATTTGGATCATGTTTGATTAGATTTACTATCATATTTAGAAGTTGTATTTTGTTATTGTATATTTAAATTTAACATATATAAAATGTATGGTTGGATTAGTGAGATTTTTATAAAAAAGTATACAATATGAAGTCAAACTTTATTAGATTGATTCTTAATAAATTAGGAATAACGATTAAATTTATAGTTTTATGCAATCTATAAGTATAAATAGTTTGATGGTAGAAACTTTATACATATAAAAATATGATAAATGTATGATTATTTTGCTTTCCAATCTATAAATTTTTTATGTTCTTGGCTATATAATTGAGATGATTCACTCATAATGTAATGATAAAATTCATCCTCATATGAAGGATTTTATATTATCTTCCATTAAATTCATCCTCTTTATGAGATTCTTATGGAATATTGATATTCTAGTGTGAATTCTTAATTTTAAACATACTTAACTAGATAAATTTTGGCTCAATAAAGGAAATAGAACCTTTTTTTCACTTACATAATCCTATCTTGAAGTTCATTTATTTTAACAACTATTAAATTAGATATTTTTATCCCCAATTATTTTCAAATAATTTTACACTAATCTTTGTTTTTAGATTACTCCTCCTTGATCTAGCTATGTAGTTTTCTTATTCTTTCTTTCATTGTTTCATTTAAAATTTGAACCATTTAAGGATGCTATGTTATATATTATAGTTGTCTTCCAATTCTTTATAAATTGTTCAACCCTCTCATGGTCTAAATAATTTTGCATTCAACAACCATGTCTGAAGTACATTATATACCCAACCTCTTCCCCTATTTAACACACTCATAAACCTTGTTACTAATCTCATTCAAAGAAGTGGAAAAACCAATCTTAGAGGGATCCTCATCCATAGGAGAGAGAAGGGAGCCATAAATCTAGGCTCTAGTGCGATCCTAGAAATAGTAGAACTAGAAGCTAGAATCCTAATAATGATAGCCTTTGGATAATACACAAGTTTTCCTTTTGAAGGGATTGGGGAACACTTATTGGATGGTTTTTATTTCCCCTTTCCCACATTTTGATTAGGATTAAGAATTGAAATAATAAAATTATTAAATTGGTATAAGAAAAAAATAATCCCTTGGTGGAGGGGAGCTCATTTTTTTCCCATGTGCAACTCTAATAATAGATTTCTTGAATTACATGAGTAAATGAAAAGGGAAGCTAACATGTCACATGCATCTAAGATTATTTATAAGATAAAAGTGATAGGATAAACACCATTTATAGTTTCCTTCTAGGATGAAATAAATAATCAAGTAGAATCATTTATATACTTGTGAGGAAATCATCTATATGTTCCTTCCTCTTGTATTTACTTTCTTTATGATACTTCAATCCCTTCATGGATAAACCACTTGTAGTAGAAATTCCTTCCTCAATGGCTTTAAAGGTTAACCTTCTTACTTTTTAACTAAAATTTTAATAAAATTCAATCTTGTGTAATTTATGGAGCACTATTATCATTTTAATTCAAAATAATGTAAGAAATGTATATAAATTTAAAAATTAAAAAATCCTAAAATAATAGTTTTAAATTAATTGAAAACATGGTTGGACCCCTCTAATTTTTTGGAACTATTTCTTAATAGCTATTTTAGTTGAATTTTATATAATAGGCAAAGGAAGCCACATATGGCATTAAGACCTTCCTTGATGGTATTTACTAGGAAATTTTTAATTTCATTCATAAGTCTTGAGGTATTTTAAACAAAAGTTGTGTTTGGAAAAAGGTATTTGGTACAAACTCCCAAAAAAAATTAATGTTATTTGTTTATGCTATTAACGCATGAAATTTGGGGCCTTAAAATAGCCACATCTTCCCCATATTTTAACACAAATGAGACATTGAGGCTTTATGTCACTTATAATAGATCTACAATTATTTGATATAGCTCCATTTAGATCAATCCATATATCCTAATTTCTATCAAGTCATAGGGTGTCAATTTCAATAATTACACAATGAAGCACATACAATTTTGCATTTGCTAGTAGACGATTATCTTATTATGCCATTAAAATAAAATATAGATCCTCAATACTTTTCATCTTTATTTTCCATCATTACATTGAACCTTATAAGTGATATCTTCATTGGTAATCATCTAATGCGTAAAGAAAAATAATGTCAAACTTAAGCCAGGTTAATTTTATAAATAACTTAAAATAATTTATAGCATGGGTAAACACTAGAGTCAATCACATAATATATCATATACTTATCAATCAAATTTCATATCATGTTTATTATTCTAATGACTAGCTTCCAAATAAAAGCATCCTTCTAAATAAATTAAAGTGCTCAATTATAGTTACATGTTATCAATTTTACTTCTTGTAAAATAATATAATCAATAGACTCATAAGATCTTCTAAACATACAATCAATAACTCTCTTGCTAAGAGATGCTTTACCTTTTACATTTAAACTATTAAAATTCATAATTAACCATGGTAACACTTAATATAGTCTATTAATAAAAATATAAAGCCTTCATTTCCTTCCTCTTTTGGGAGACTTGGATCTACAACCAATTATGTGCATCATTCCATCTTTCATCAATGATTTGGAACATCAAGTATTGAACATTGTGCATCATTATACAAAGCTAGTCCATTATATCTAGTTGTAGAATTTGTATAGGCAACTTTTTAATTTAAAAAATATATAATAATTAATTTATTTTACTATAATATCCAAGAAATTTATAAAAATAAGAGTTATAAATAATTATTAATATTATCTAAATGAGTAAATATAACCATATTTTCATATGGACTATTTTATATTATCTATAAGATTTGACATAATAGAAAAAATATGTACAAAAATTAAATCTTCATTTTCTCCTATTCTTTCATTATTTCTTTCTTTTTGTACTAGGGTTAAATCTTCATCTAGGTTTGTTGTGTACTTATAAGAAATATTTGTTCAGGTTAGTATCATGTTCTTGTACATTGTATGATAACTTTCATGATAAATATTATGTGCATGTGTCCCTTCCTCCTATCAAATTTTATTATGGATATGAGGAAGTTTATTTCTAATTTTTTGGTTTCCTCCTTATCAAAATATTGCTTCAATAATTTAGAAATTATATTTACAAGCTTGTCATCTCTTTCATTTTCTCTTCTTAGTTCTACCTTCAATAATGACTAAATTGATTTTACATGACCACCAATGTTAAGTACTGATGCTTTCCCTTTATTACTAGTTGTAGGAAATAAATCTTAGATGCAACCTTTATCAATATTTTTTAAGTCTTTAATGACACATTTTGTACTAGAGTGCACACTTGTAAATTTAAAATTTAGAATTGTTTTAGATTATGTTTTGTGTGAAATCTAGTAATTTGAATGTTTTGATTATTAAAAAATAGATAGAAGTTGAATGTTTTTTTGTTAATGGTATGAAAATATTATTGATGAGTAGATGAATTATTAGAACTGTTTTATATTTCTATTTGCTATATCTAGATATATTATTTACCAAGGTCTCATTACTCCTTTAGGTGTACATACATATATAACATGGAAAAAGTAGATTTTCCACCTCCAAAAACTTTGTTTGCAAATACCACTAATGAGATTAAGAAATTGAGAGACTCATTAGCACAGGGTGCAAACCCAGGGACATATTATGAACCATGCATGTCAATATTACATAGTCTAGAAAAACTAAGAGATGAACTTGAGAGGACTAGTGCATTTTCCCTAGATAGAGTAGTTGTTATTCTTTCCCACATGCGAATATAGGATAGTGTGACCAAAGAAATGATAAAAAACACTTATTTTCCATTTTATCAAAATATGTGTAAGATTAGGGGATACTAGGTCACTAGATGTGTTGATCGTGTTATGGTCTCATTGATCTACCCACAATTTCTTGCAGCACATGGTCAATACCCAA
This sequence comes from Sequoia sempervirens, assembly GCA_007258455.2. Classification (NCBI taxonomy): domain Eukaryota; kingdom Viridiplantae; phylum Streptophyta; class Pinopsida; order Cupressales; family Cupressaceae; genus Sequoia; species Sequoia sempervirens. Next base: position 71,282,654 of record VDFB02179234.1, read on the forward strand.
ACAATGACCCGATTCCATTGTATTTTGTTCAATAGTTGTATGTTGAGGTCCATTTTGACCTCAAAGTCAAGTACTTGGACATTCCACCATATGTTGGTCAGGGGTGTTGTAGGATTTCTGATAGGCTCACCTATCGTCGAGCAAATAGACCAACCCTAGTGTTTAGGGTATTGGTTAGTGAGAGGTCTCCTTCTCTCACCCCAGCTCTAGCCCCCATAGTAGATGAGGTTTTCATTGCTTCCCAAAAGGAAGTAATTGACACTATAGGTGACATTGCAACTGCCACCACTAGGATATATATTGATCATGTATGCCAGTATTTGATGTCTAGACATTCCTAAGCCATGCCATTTTCAACATAGTGGACCACCATGGATCCTTATATAGCGGTAGGTATCCCTACTCCCAACAACTTGAGGCACTTACAGGAGATATGGCACGCAAGACTCTGCATTGTTTGGTTGTGGACCTATTGGAGGCATATACCTTCATTACATTAGACTCATGTTAGAGATCATTTGTGATGCGAATCTCATTCACTTCCATGATCTCGTCACTCTTAGCCCAACACTAGTGCACGCCATGATCCACCTACAGATGCTTTGACAACTGCATGGACTATGGGTTTTACTAAGATGTTGATTGGTTCCAGTTCATCATCGTTGATGACATCTCACCTACATAATCCTCTTCACTCATCATTTATGACACGACATGGGATATATTAGATAGTTGTAGATGTTGGTTTGTCACTTGACCGTATAGTTGATATGGTGGAGGTGGTTGTTTCAGAGGACTCTGGTCATCTGATATCAGATGATGTGCATGTATGTGTGCATGTGCATGTTTCAATTCCTTTTTTAATTATTTTTAAATTTTAGTTTTAACTAGATATTCATGTATTGATATATATGTATATATATTG
>VDFB02179234.1:71283678-71334652 GCA_007258455.2 Sequoia sempervirens
TAGGTATTGTAGGAGTCACTTGGATAATAATTCAATGTATCATAATTACTATCCCTATATGGAATTTCTCATGATTGATTTATGAATTTTCATCCATTAACTATATATGGAAATAAATGGGGTTCCCTCCTCTAATCTCTAGTGATAGGAAAATATAGTGTCCAATCTATTCAAGTAAAATTAATGGATAAACAAGAATACCACTCTCAATCTTAGGATGTAATTAAATAGCTATCTTTTAATTTCTTTCCTTTTTACAAGCTCCAAAATAAACCTACATGTACAAACCTTTTTATCAATGCCACTTTAAAATTAAATTCTTTATTATATAACACTAGTGGCCCCATAACTAGGGCACTCATAACATACTTAAATATTATAGTCATTTCCCTATTTTATTTTCATAAGTCTAATGAGAAATAAGAAATATTTTAGGATATCATAAAATTTTATTGAAAAAAGGGTAAGGAGAAAAAGAGGAATTCTTCTAAAAGAATTTTCAAATTCTAAATAAAGGCTAAAGGAGTCAAATGGGCTAATTCTAGGAAGTTGGTTGAATATTTAATCATAAAAAATCCCAAAAGGAGGGAAAAATCAACAAAAAAAAATAGTAGAGCAACATGTGACACCCTTTTGAATTCCTAAAACCCCATGTTTTATAGGAAGATGAAGAAGAATTTGAAACCATTCCCCTCATCCCTTAGGAATAATCTATTAAGGAGAAACAATATAGATTAATAGAAAAATATTTGAATCAATGAAAATATATGAGAGAAGCCTTATCTTTTGAAAAATGTTTCAATATGGTAAGAAGTTCCATATACAAGAAATGAGCAAGGAATATAGAAAGTGAAGAATAGGGAGATAAAAAGTAAGCTAAAAAACTTTATACACCTAAGTTTGATTGTAGTGACAAGATTTTTCTCACCTGCCCAGTTGGAGAAATTAGAGACTTACTTCACCCTCAACCCCATAACCCTATCCCTAACCCTAATTCTATCTCTAAGCTTAACCCAAACCCTAATCTTAACCCTAACACTAACCTTCACCATAACCCTAATCCCCACCATAACTCCAATTCTTATTGTTACCCTATCCATAACCCTTAATCTAATTTTAACTCAAACACTAACCCTAACCCTAACTCAATCTCTAATCATAACCCTAACCTTAACCATAATTTTATCTCTAACCTTAACCCTAACCATAATTTTAACCCTAGCTCTAACCTTAACCATACCCCTAACCCCAAAACTAACTCTAGTTCTTACTCTTACCCTAACCTGAACCCTATCCTCAACCCTAACTCATGTTTTAACCTTAACCCCAATCGTAACTCTAATTTTTACCCTTTTCCTAACCATAACCCCAAACCTATGCCCAAAAAATAACTCTAATTTTAACCCAAACCTAACCCTAATTCTAACTCTAACTCTAACCCTAACCCTAACCCCAATATTAAGCCTAACCCCCACCTTATCCCTAACCCTAATTATCTATAACCCTAACCCTAACTCCAATCTTAAGCCTAACCCTAAACTTATCCCTAACCCTAACCTCAACCCTAACTCTAATTTGTACACGAATTACAAACCATAGGTTCCAAGAGAGACACTTAAAACTTATAAAAAATAGGTATTGTAGGAGTCACTTGGATAATAATTCAATGTATCTTAATTACTATCCCTATATGGAATTTCTCATGATTGATTTATGAATTTTCATCCATTAACTATATATGGAAATAAATGGGGTTCCCTCCTCTAGTCTCTAGTGATAGGAAAATATGGTGTCCAATCTATTCAAGTAAAATTAATGGATAAACAAGAATACCACTCTCAATCTTAGGATTTAATTAAACAGCTATCTTTTAATTTCTTTCCTTTTTACAAGCTCCAAAATAAACCTACATGTACAAACCTTTTTATCAATGCCACTTTAAAATTACATTCTTTATTATATAACACTAGTGGCCCCATAACTAGGGCACTCATAACATACTTAAGGAGAAACAATATAGATTAATAGAAAAATATTTGAATCAATGAAAATATATGAGAGAAGCCTTATCTTTTGAAAAATGTTTCAATATGGTAATAAGTTCCATCTACAAGAAATGAGCAAGGAATATAGAAAGTGAAGAATAGGGAGATAAAAAGTAAGCTAAAAAACTTTATGCACCTAAGTTTGATTGTAGTGACAAGATTTTTCTCAGGCCCAGTTGTAGAAATTAGAGACTTACTTCACCCTCAACCCCATAAAGAAAAAATATGCAATAAAATCTGCCTCTTTACATTTAGAAGGTGCAAGAGAGGTCTTCAATGATTTTCAATATTTTTCATCACTTGTTCTACTAACCTTCTGTTTTTATTCAACTCTCATTTATAGTTCTTAAGTGACTATCAGTTTCTATTCAACTCTCATTTATAATATGAATTTTTAATGCTATGATTTTTTAATGTTATAAATGAAAAATATTTTCAATTTGTGCATGTTCAATGTGATTTTTAAATAACTTTGAAATTGTGTGCATTATTTAATTAGTTTGTTGATATATATTTTTTAATTGTTTAACATGCAGTTGACATATCATTTCTCGTCCATGGATCCACTTTTCACTTTAGAGGATTTCATGCCTAATCCAGAAATTCCTATAGATCCTGGTGCACACCCCACCCCACCACATGAGGATATGCCTCACTCACCTCCGCATTCTCCACCACCTGACTCCCCACCCCCTCCTCCATTTGACCAAAATCAACTAAGAGAGAATATTCGAACCAACTTAGTTGTGATTCAAGGGAACATAGATCTCATAAAAAATGAGACTAGAATCCCTCCACATCTTGCACGGTTTGCATCTACGATGCAAACTATTGTCGATACTGTTTGATCTATCGATGCGGACCTAGATAGGTTCCATCAATGGAGAGAAGAGAGGAGACAATTCTATGCAGATGGGCTGTCATATAAAGAACTCAATGACCTAAAAATCACTAAACAAGCTATGTGCCAATATTTTGTGAACCCCCAAACAAACGAACCAATACCACCCACAAAAAAAAGAATTTCAATTTTATGGTGTAGGCACCCGCAGATAGCTGCAAATTTTTGGGAGAGATGGTGGATGGTGTTTGATGCTCCACCACATGGCAATAGTGAGGTGCCCTTATATTTTTTGAGAAATTTATGGGTTGAGTTTGAGTTGGGTAAAAAACCCAACTATTTTGATATGAGGTCATTTCAGGGAGCTGGGCATGGCATGCCCCAACATAGAATAGGAGCACTTGTCGATCCTCAGCGACGTGCTCCAGTTGTGCCTCTTGTTCCTCCTCCTTCTCCTGGTATTCCCGCTGCATTTCAGCAGCAAACCATGTTATCTACACTAGGAGCATTGAGTTCACTTTCAGGACATCTCACTCAGCAGACTACACACGCAGCCACTGAAGTGGCCAATACAGAGCATGGAGGCTCGGGCTATAGGGATACCGAATATCCACCGTGAGCACACGATCCGGTGGATCATACCCACCTCTATCATATACCGAGGACGTCTCAATAATGTATGTTCTGCCTTTTGAACTTCAAATTTCCACCAAGTTTGAAATGCAAAAATTCATGTAAATAATAACATCAACTATATTTATAATATAATATTAATTCAATAATTTTGTTTGGTGCATAGATCTACGATGACGCGGATGCTCCCGAACTCAATATCAATATCATCGCGGTGTATATGTCGAAGTTGTAGATTTGGGCCTCACCTTTTCACAAAAATTGAACCAAAATATATTAAATAATTTGTGTGTCCATATATATATAATTTAATTTGAATTTGTACACGTGTGAATTGATATATTATATCTAGATGCAGGGAAGTCATACTATTCCTAGTATTGACGAACCACAAGTTATAGTGGTAAGCGCTCCTGAGACATCATCAGCTCAGGTGCGTGATTTCAAAAGTTTGTTAAGTTTAAATTAAATACTCATCATAGATCTAATTTAATTTTTACATTTACATACACATGTTTGAATGATCTATATGAACTGTTGTACATCTATATGTAGGGATTTGATGAGATAACCAAAGCGGGCCGCGCACCTGAGACATCATTGACATCTATTCATGGGCAATCTTAGGTGCGTGATCATGAGGTCATATCATTCGAGGTTGTAAAATTTACTTTAAATCTCCTATACAATTTTTATGAACATTATATATATATATATTCAAGGTTTTCACATATTGTTTGCTTTATATGAATATGCAGGATATAGTGGATCAGGCATTTGCATCTTCTCAATAGACAGTTATGTTACCTGTTTAAGAAAATGTTCCAGTTGATTCACATGACCATATGGTAATTTATGCATACTAGAAATCATTTTTAATATATTTAGTCGATATTTAATTAGTTTTTTTTATCTAAAAGTTTATATTTTCAATTTTAAATATGTTTAATTATATCAAAATTTCTAAATAAATTTAAATCTAATTTCGAGTTTCTTGAACTCTTTTACAGCATGATGCAGGTACATCTAGTCAACGTGGAACAAAGAGGAGACTTGATTTGACCAATCGGCCTGAGAGTTAGATAGTTTTATATTTTATGGACTACAAACCTCTAGTTTCATTTCAATATATGTGTTGGACTTGACATATAAATTTTATGGACTATGTAGATCTCTAGTTTTATTTTGAACATGTTATTATCATATATGTGTGTTTATTTATATCAGTTGAATTTAATATGATGATTATATATGCAGTCAATTATGAGATCATGTTATGTTCATTTTCATAATTATATGCATTTATATACATATCTATATATTTACATTTTATCAAATTTTCAAGTAATACATGCACTATATAATAATTCTTATCTAGAATCAAATTTCATATATATATAACTTATCACATGGTTAGGTGACAAATTAAAACATTTCTTAAATAGTTTCTTAAATCATATTCATAATAAATTAAGGGCAAGTAATTCTAACTATTTTCCAATTACATAGAAAATATTTGAATCAATAAACAAAAAATCATCTCCTTGTATGTATATTTAATGTATAATCTATACAATTGAATAATTATATAAAATGTGGTAAATAGAAGACACATGAAATATGTATAATCTATAGAATTTGAATAAGATATTTAAAAAGTGACATCAAACAAACATATATAATGTACATCAAGAAGTTTAATGTACAACTATATAACATGATGAAACATATATGTGCATGTAGATACAATTAAACCTTATCAACTTTTAGGTGAATACCAAAAATTGATATTTACATAGTCTCCAGATAAAATAGTTTTTCAGTTCAACAATCACATTGTAGACCGACTTGATGAGAACTTGCAAAAATAATTAATGTAAGTAACTACAATTTTTACGAGTCATTTAAGTAAAAAATTCATGCAAGAAAAGAATTGCATATAGTAAATTCCATACAAATTCAAATGATGTTAGCCATAGGATGGATTAAGGGGACCTAAGAGGTTGGATTAAGGGGAGTTGATAAAATGAGTTAAAGTGATGTAAGAGGGTGGATTAAGGGGGAGTTGAGAGAATGAGTTGAAAGGATGTAAGAGAGTGGATTAAGGGGATGCAAGAGGGTAGATTAAGGGGAGTTGATAAAAATGAGTTAAAAGTGATGTAAGAGGGTGGATTAGAAGAGGGAGTTGAGAGAATGAGTTGAAAGGATGTAAGAGAGTGGATTAAAGGGATGCAAGAAGGTAGATTAAGGGGAGCTGATAGAATGAGTTGAAGGGATGCAAAAGGGTGGATTAAGGGGAGTTCATAAAATGAGTTAAAGCGACGTAAGAGAGTGGATTAAGGGGAGTTGATAAAATGAGTTAAAGTGATGTAAGAGGGTGGATTAAAGGGGATTTGATATCTGAGTTAAAGTGATGTAGAGAGGGTGGATTAAGGGGGAGTTGAGAGAATGAGTTAGTATTCACAAGAGGGTGGATTAAGGGAGTTGATAAAATGAGTTAAAAGTGATGTAAGAGGGTGGATTAAGGGGAGTTGATAATCTGAGTTAAAGTGATGTAAGAGGTGGATTAAGGAGGTTGAGAGAGAATGAGTTAAAGTGATGATACAGAGGGGTGGATTAAGAGTTGATAAAATGAGTTAAAGTGATGTAGAGGGTGGATTAAGGGGAGTTGATATCTGAGTTAAAAGTGATGTAAGAGGGTGGATTAAGGAGTTGAAGAATGAGTTAAAAAGTGATGCAGAGGGTGGATTAAGGGGAGTTGATAAAATGAGTTAAAGTGATGTAAGAGGGTGGATTAAGGGGAGTTGATAATATGAGTTAAAAGTGATGTAAGAGTGTGGATTAAGGAGTTGAGAGAGAATGATTTAAAAGTGATGCAAGAGAGGTGGATTAAGGGGAGTTGAGAGAGAATGAGTTAAAGTGATGCAAGAGGGTGGATTAAGGGGAGTTGATAGAATGAGTTAAAGTGATGCAAGAGGGTGGATTAAGGGGATGCAAGAGGGTGGATTAAGGGGAGTTGATAGAATGAGTTGAACCCTAAACCCTAAACCCTAAACCCTAAATTGAGTTAAAGTGATGTAAGAGGGTGGATTAAGGGGGAGTTGATAAAATGAGTTGAAGTGATGTAAGAGGGTGGATTAAGGGGATGCAAGAGGGTGGATTAAGGGGAGTTGATAGAATGAGTTAAACCATAAACCCTAAACCCTAAACCCTAAAATGAGTTAAAGTGATGTAAGAGGGTGGATTAAGGGGAGTTGAGAGAATAAGTTAAAGTGATGCAAGAGGGTGGATTAAGGGGAGATGATAGAATGAGTTAAACCATAAACCCTAAACCCTAAGAGCTGAGGTTAAAGTGATGTAAGAGGGTGGATTAAGGGGATGCAAGAGGGTGGATTAAGGGGAGTTGAGAGAGAATGAGTTGAAGGGATGTAGGGGTGGATTAAGGAGTTGATAGAATGAGTTAAAGTGATGTTAGAGGGGTGGATTAAGGAGTTGATGAAGATGAGTTAAACCCTAAACCCTAAACCCACAAACCCTAAAATGAGTTAAAAGTGATGTAAGAGGGTGGATTAAGGGGGAGTTGATAAAATGAGTTGAAGTGATGTAAGAGGGTGGATTAAGGGGATGCAAGAGGGTGGATTAAGGGGAGTTGAGAGAATGAGTTAAAGTGATGCAAGAGGGTGGATTAAGGGGAGTAGAGAGAATGAGTTGAAATGTAAGAGGGTGGATTAAGGGGAGTTGATAAAATGAGTTGAAGGGATGTAAGAGGGTGGATTAAGGGGAGTTGAGAGAATGAATTTAAACCCCAAGGGGTGTTGAGAGAGTGACTTAAGGGGATGCAAGTGGATGGATTAAGGGTAGATATATGAGGATATTGATTGAGGGGTCATAAGAGGATGAATTAAGAGGTGTTGAGAGAGTGACTTAAGTGGATGCAAGTGGACAAATTAAGGGTAGATATATGAGGGTATGGATTACGAGGTCCTAAGAGGATGGATTAATGGTAGTTGATAGAATGACTTAAGGGGCTGCAAAAGGATGGATTAATGGTACATAAGAGGATGACTTAAGGGGTTTTAAGAGAATGGCTTAAGGGGATATGAAATCAATTATAAAGTATCAATTAAATGTATCTAGAACTATATATAGTTACCTATCTCTAGATTGAAATTCCATTGTAATATATGTGCATCTCCTCTCTTTTTTGTAAAGCATCTAATTTTGGGAGACCTGAAATAAAAATGATATAAAACTTTAATTAGGAAATGATTAAAGACATATATATATATATATATATCAATTAAATATATATACGACTAGATATGCTTACCAATATTTATTTACTCTATTGTACCATCTGCATCCTCTCTTTTTTTAATGCATCTATGATTGTCTCGTGATCATCCATTGAAATTGTCCATAAAACTTTATTATCAGGCCTCTCTTGATATCTAACTAGTTTTATATTGGTTGCCAAAATCAAATGTGAATAATGCATAATCTTCTTGTGTCTTTAATAATCTTCAAATGCAGGCAAGCCATTCTTTCTCATCAAATATTTTCGAAGCCAGGTGCCAACAACAACCACTGAACCAGTTGGATACTCAAAGTTGTCATCATCCACTCTAGTATGTACCAACTTATGTTTTCTCTCAACACGTCTAGCCAACCAATACTCTGTCTGCTCTTCATTCCCTTGAGGTGCAACAACAACATACACATGTCCTACAAAAATAAATACAAAATTCAATAAAAGTGACTTATATTTAACTCATATAAACATGCATACATACAAAATTCAACTCAATAAATAATGTACCTTCTTGTACAAGATCTGAAACACGATCATAATCATCTGATGCGAACACTTGATTATCTTCAATTGTCATTTCATGTTGATCATGTGCCGATGTAGGCGTTAAAGCTCTTTGTTGCCATTGTTTGACCCATTCCATATTTTCACATGCCTGCCAATCACCTACAATACAAAATTGACAATAGCATGCCAGCTCCCTTGTCCATATTGTCCATGTGTTTGCATTTGAACTCTTAAATGAATGCCATTTTGCACTTCCATTAATTGTTTCACAATCCTGTCGAGAAAAAATATCATTTTCTTCAACTAACCAAAAGAAGCATCGAATTATTGATTTCTCACTTGTTCTTGTAGATAATTTGGTATTGCACCAATCTACAATTGCACGTGCATTTCTAAATTTTGCAGCATCCTCAAATTTTAGTTGCTCTCTAGCAAGAGCTCTTTTTACACATGCACCTGCTCCATCGTGCTCTCCCTTACCATGACCAGCTTCAAAAAAACTCCATATGTGTTGGATATTATTTTCCTTATGAACTCTACATAGCCAATAAAACATTCTAGCATTTTTGAGTTGACCCATGCAATTATCCGACCATATGAGATGTTCTAGCATTTGAATTCCTCTCTCTTTTAAATTTTTATTAAATATATCAAAACAATATTGTACAAACTCAGATGAATGTAATCTATTATCACTTACATAAAAAATGGTACTCTTTCAAAAAATTTCTATTATCTTCTGTACTATCTTCAGCATGTCTATAAACAATGTGAACAAATATAGCTACTTGCACTGAATTATAATATTGTGATTGGATTTCTTCTTGTGGAGCAAGAGTATAATTTTCAGCAAAATCAACAATTAACAATATAGTTCCAATTGGAAATGTGTTTTTACATAAACGAAATTGATTATCAAGCCAATGAGCATTCTAAGATTGTTGAACATATTTAGGTACAAACTTATCTTTAAATTCGATGTGTAAAAGCATGCACACTAACTTTTCCACAATTAGCTCAACCGTTTTCCAATTTTGCCATCTTTAAAGAATATGTCTTTTAAAATTTTTACATCCACTTGTTGTTTTCCAAATTCATCTATACTTTCATGCATACATTCTCTAATAATGAAAAGTTACCACATCTATCGCATTCTCCAGAAATGCATCCTTTTAAAAAAAACGAGTTTCCATTTAAAGAGGGATTACAAAACAGACCTGCTATAAAATCTTTGATTCTTTCAGGTGGCATAGTAATACCACAAATGTCCTGCATAATTTGGTTAGCATGCAAAGTGCATCATATATATCGAAATATATCATAATAATAATGACATTGTACATGAGTCTTACAACAACAAGAGATTCGTTGCTTATTAATTCTAACATACCAAGGTTTACACTTTTCAAATGATCTTTGACTTATGCTAATATTCAATGGTAGATTGAAGCATCTAAATTTTTATATAATTAGGTTTGAGTCATATCTAAGAGATGCTTTGGATGAGGTTCATGAATTTTGGAACCCACCCTTAATTTTAAGACATCTCTAATGTTAGGTGATACTCTTGTATTATCATACCAAAATTTTTCGATTAAAGATTTAATTTCATTAGTTAATTTCATGTCTGATCTTGGGAGTCTACCACTAAAACTCCAACATTGATTAATAGGATCGTTTTCAATACTTTCTCTTCTTTTAGTAGCTCTTATCAAAGTTCTAGGATTTAAGTTTATACATTTACTAATCTTACTTAACATTCTTTTATTTGAAGCTGTTTTATCAACTAGAGCAGTTGTTATTGCACAACGAGCCGCATTCTTATCTTTTGATCGACTTTTCTTACCAATAACATCAATAGCATTAGCAACACTAGATATGACTTGTTCTACTGAATCATCTTTCTTTTTTGGTTTTACAAAAACACCTAATTTTTTCATCACTTTTCTCATTTTAAACATTCTCATCAATTGTACCATGAGTTGACATTGGAATCCTAATTTCTTTTTATAAAAAAATATTTTATATATTTTATTTCCATAATTTCTAATTTGTCTTGAAGAAACTTTACCACGAAGGTTATTTAGCACATTTGTTTCAATTGTTAAAAAAACATTTTCACCTTCATCCATAGATGGAGTTTCATTTTCATTCACACAAGGGGTTTCATTTTCATTTTCAAATGTAAAAGGGATTTCATTCTCATTTACATTCTCATAAGATATAATTTCATCATTTTCTTGTTTCTGTATTGTTTCAACCCTAGTATTATTAATCTCATCAATTGTGTATCCAGCTTCTTCTAAACAAGCAATATCAATATTATAAAAACTTGGGTTTGAAGACATAGCTGGATAGATTGTTTGAATAGGTACATTTTCCATATCATTGGGAGGTGGATTTGAAGACACACCTGAAGTTATTTGCATATCATTCAAAGTTGAAGTTGAAGGCACATTTGGGTTTGTCTCCATAGTTGCATTTTCTTCCATATTCACCATCTCCACATTTGCATCATCTACATTGATTTCATCATTCATGGCTTCCTCTTCGACATTCTTAGAACTAGATGCTTCCAAATCTTTCATTTGATGAATCCTTTGTCTCCTTTCCCTTTGTCTTTTTGCCTCCTTATCTTTATTTGCTTGAATTTCTTCGGGTGTCATTACCTTCCTACATATTTTTCTTTGTCTTTTCTTATCACCCATGGTTACCAAACCCTCTTTGATGACAAAAACAATAATTCAAGAAACCTATTTTAAAATTGCCGCCTCCTTCAAATATTCAAATAAAACTATGTACTATGAAGATTATTTTTTCTATAAACTCTGAAGTACAAAATCATCATGAGTACATCCAAAAATTCACTTTTTCCAAATCTTCTTGTAAAAAGTTCTTGCACTTGATTCCAATTCAGAAAATTTAATTTGCACTTTTACTCTTCCAACAATTTGAATAGAATATGCCCTGCACAAGACAAATTTGCAATAAAAAACGCAGAAAATGACACTTTTGGTCCATACTGTAGAAAAAGAATGTTGCAGGAAAATTGTGTTTTACCAGTATTTTTCAAATTAGGGAAAATGACTATTATAGAAATGCGTACGTGTTATATTTTAAAAACGCGTACGCGTTGTGGTCTGGCAACGGCCAAAACATAACGCGTATGCGTTATGAAACGCGTACGCATTTCATTTAAATAACGTGTATGCATTTCTATAACGCATACGCGTTATTTAAAAGTTGATCTCCCACACCAAATCTAGCCCCGGTTTTAGGCTTGGGAAAGGCTTGGCAATCCAAGCCTTAGCTTTTGACCTGCAACTAAAAAACTAAGGCAAACTAAAGAAGAATGTCTAACTTTGACAACATAGATGATGAACTTTTTTTCTGAATTAGTCTATAAAATTAAAACCTATTAGAGAATACAATGTCTACTTTCTAGATATATAATTTTTGTTAAAATTGGATTACATTTGTTATTTTTTAATTAATTTCTAAGCAAACTAGGCCTTAAACTTGAAAGATCAGGTTTTTTTGGTTTTTTAATAACTTTGTATTGGTTGAGTTTCTTGTAAAAAAAATTATATGGTCCCAAACTTCAAACAATTCTCTACACAATGAAAAAAAAAAGAGTAAAAAAATATTTTGTTTAGGTCCAATTATGTTGTCCGTACACGTTGATTTGAAAAAACATCAATTAAGGCCAATAAAAAATTAATTAAAAAAAAAATATTCAACCAAAAATCACAAAAAAAATCAACTTAAAACTTCATGTTGTTAGCTCTCTTTTCTAAATGGAATTAGCAAAATAATTTATTTGGGTCAAAGAATGTTATCAGGTACACACAGCAGGTATGGTTAAAAAGCGAGGACTTTTAAAAAGTGGTTTATAGATCTTTATCAAGAATTTAATTTCTATAATTTGGGCATTTTAATAATTTACATGTTAGAAACTAGATTCAAAATTATAAATTTCATATTCTAGGTCTTTTTAAGATTCATTGTGGAAATGCCTCAAATTTTCAATCCAAGTGTGACAAATTCTGAAAAACAGCAAAAACATTTCCACTTTTTGAGCTTTTTGTGTACCCAACTTCTTGCATCAACCCGTATGTATTAGTAGGATAGGTGAATGGAATGCTTATAGGTGGTAATTTTGTAGAAGATAGAACATGCTATGCCACATAGGAACTAGGTATGCTAGAAGGAATACCCAAGGAAGGAATCACATTACTAACTTGTTGCATTATTTTTGTGAATTGAGGAGTGGAATAAGTAGGTATTGAGGCTATCATTGAGGGAGGTGGAATTTGAGTTCCTCCTTGGATTGCAACATTGTTTGTTGGTGTAGGGGCACTAAAGGTTGAAGGAAGATGTTTTACACATATCTCAACTATGTTTTTCATAATGTCAAGGCAATATTCACTTTTAAGCTTGTGATGGATGTTTTCTATGGTAGGAATTGCAGTAGTTGAAATTTTTTCAAGGCTTACTTGATGTTGGAGGTTTTCTAAGTCCTCATGGATTTGAATTATTTTCTCTTGTGGGATATTATCATTTAGTGGTTCAATTTGCATGCTACTTGAAGGAAAATAGTTGCTAAGGGTATTATCCATTCCTAGTGTACTAGTGTCAATAATAGGAGTGGAAGCTCTAGATAACCCAAGATCCACAATGAGTGTGTTATCATAGGATGACACAAGTCTCGAACTTCTTCTCACTATGGTATTAGCAATAGGACATCAAACACTCATGCAAATGCTACTAAATGTAGGGTGAATACAAATGCAATTAGAATAAATTATTTGAAACAAAAATTCTGGAAAGTAAAAAAAAATGCATTAAAATTAAACAGAAACTCAAAAAATGAAGATTAAATGCCAGAAAATGTAGTACAAACTGTGCAAAGGGACTGATTCACCTAAGGTGGCGAATGAGTCTTGGTACTGATTTTCCTAAAAAATTACAAAATTTTAAAAATGAATTTTATGCTTTTTATTTATTTTGATGAAAATCTAAGATGAAAATGTAGAATTTTACCGATTTTTAATGAAATTAAGTGAAATAATGCAAGCTAAATGAACTTTTCACTAATGCAAATTTTGAAACCCTAGAATGCAAATTAATTAATACAAAATGCAATGCAATGTTAATGCAAGCTAAATCTAGGATGAAAATGCACTCCAAATTAGAATTATGATATTCAAAAGTCAGGTTCACCAAAATGTGGAAACCAAAAATGGATGCTTCACTCCCTTGTCCACATAAAAATGGATAGAAGGAAGAGTGATCCGATTTCAGAATGTTCACATTCAAGAATACCTTAGGGATCTCAACCAAATGAAGGATGTGAGAGATATGAATATAATATGTCCTTTGGGATGAATGGGATAAGAAATGGGTTCACCACCAAGTGTAAATTTGGAAAATGCAAAATGTTTGAAAACATAGTGTGATATGCAAAAAGACCTAGAAATGCAAGTAAAATGTAATAGAAAGCTATGAAACTAGAAATGTGCACTTGGAAACTTTCTAGATATGGAATGGAGCTCTAGAATCTTGAAAATTCTAATGTTGATGCTGATGTTGACTAGGACACATATGCCAAGCTGGGTGACTTAGTCCAATTTTGGGAAAACTATGTCGAAACAAGTTTTGGACAAATGGGTACTCAGATATGCAAAATTATTGTTCAGGCTTGGGTAGTGGGACTTATTCACAAATAGTGGTGAATCAATCCACCTATGGAATTCTAGAAATTCAAAACAGGAAATTGTATCCCTCAGTCTATTCTTCTGCTCCTAATATAGATTCAGGTCTGAAACTACAGAATTCAGCCTATAGTCCTCCAAGATTCTCTTAGGAATTTGATAACTTTGAATTGTTTCAATCACTTTTCCAATCTTAACTTCTTGGTAAATCTGCAACCTAGCCCTACAAATCACACACAAGAAGAGGGGAAAATATTATGGAGTTAATGAATAGTGGTTTTCCTTTGTCAAACCCCTTGTTGGTAATTAAACCCTTGAAATGAAATGAAATAGAATTGGGAATGATGAATGAATGAATAATGATGTTGCAAATCACCAAACCCTTGTAATAAGATGCTGCAAACATTTAAATAATGGCTCCAATGAATTTGGACTTGAACTATAGCTTGATTTTGATGGATCTTGAATGCAATGCTTACAAATCCTACACCACAATTTTCAACTCTAAAACAACATGATGTAAACAATCTTTGACATGATGGAAGACACTTGAAGAATTATCATGAATGCTTGATACTCTACTCTTCAAATTCCTTTAACAGTCTTGTGAATGCTCAAATTCTCTTGTAAACTATATGCATGAATACTTGAATGCTAGGTATGAAAATGAGAGAAAGAATCTTGTATTTATACTCAATTATGTAATAATTCCTAAAATTACAACATCATAGGCCGACCTTAGATCTTGGAGAATAAAAACTCACCAGAATTTTGAATTAAATTTGAATTTTGAGTTAAAGGGGACTCATTCGCCACCCTGGGTGAATGGGTCCCACCTAAGGGGACTCATTCACCCAGAATGGCGAATGAATCCCACCTTAGGCATTTAAGGTGGGTTTCAAGATTTTGATCCTTTAAATGATATTTGTCAGGATTATTCTCAAAAATACACATAAATAAGGCCTATGGATGCAAAATGGAGCCAATTAAAGCATAAGAAATCACAATTATTAATGAAAAACCTAGAAAAGTGTGAAAGTGTGTTACAACACTTTACAACACTTTGAAATAAGGCTTGGTAAATGATGAAAATATGTTATTTGGGTGAAATTGTGTTACAAAACTTTACAACATTTAAGTAAGGTACCACTTGAATCCTTTCAATTCACAAGGGCCCAAGACCTAATGTGAATGTGTTATCCACATTACACCATTAAATCAAGGAAAAATTAAGTCAAAATCACAAGGAGGTCCCAAACGAGATAGAAAAAGTAGAAGGGTTACTTTTTCAGTGTCCACATAGGTAACAAAAGTGCACCACTTCCTTCCACCAATGTCCTTGCCTCTTCCAAAGACATTCTAGCTATTTCTTGTTTTATTTTATCCTCTTGTTTATGAACTTCTTCCTATAAGGAGGGGTCAACTTTCTCCCTCACTTCTTCAATCCTTCATTTAATTTCAATACTTTTAACATGGATGACAAACTCCCTAAATTCCTTGGACTTGATAAAAGCATCATCACACATAAATTCAACACAAGCTTTAATTCTGACATCATCATCCTCGGCCTAATTGTATACCCACTTTACAACCCTACTAGGGGGAGCCATAATATTCAATGAATCATCTCCTTCTTCAAGGAAATTTTTATCTACTTCCTACTCCATTGGGACATGCTCACCAGATTCCTCTAGCACTTGAGCTTCACCAATCTACTCACTTTCTAAGTAAGCCACTAATGGGACTATAGCAAGTTGTCCACCGGTTTTACTTGATTGCACATGGATGCATAGAGTGGAAGATTGAGCTAGCTAGCTCCTTATGTGACCATCATAGTTTTCCTTTGCAACTTTAATATCAATCTTAGCTTGCTTAACCTTCTCAAAGAATTTATATCATTGAAATCACCAATCATTATTTTTTCCTTCTTAAACTTATCTTCTATCTTTGAGTAAGGGCTAACATAAAAGGCATTATCCCTTACCATTTTATCCTTTATTGCACATATCTTTCTCCAAGCATACTTTCATGCATTGACTTCCTCATTAGTGGATAAATTCTTGATTACATCCTCCTAGAAATGTAATTTATGGGGTTTTCCTCCCAATCCTGTAGCTTTTCTTTGAGCCAAGATCACCCCTTTAGGATCATTGAACCTAGTGACTTCTTAATTTAGCATGTAGTTGTTTAGAAGAGAGCCAAACCTCTTAATACCCTCCTTTGAGATACAACTGAAGTATGCAAAAGGTACATTACAATTCACAAGAGAATGTTTTCTTTGACCCCTAAAATATTCCCTATCCATGGCATCCATCTACCACATTACTTCCATAAAAGCTTGTCTTTCTGACACGTAAACAAGCAACTTGTGAGGTGGCACCAGGGTTCCATAAATCCTGATTGTAGTATAATTGGTATTAAGATATGTCCCCAATTGAATTTTTGTTTTGTTTCCTATTCATATTCTAATGGCCTTAGCATCTACTTGACACCTTGTGAAATTCTTTGTGTAGGCTTCAAACCCAACTGTTCTAATTTCAATAATTTGAAAACATTACATAACATGTTATAATCAGAGTGTAGATAGTGCACATCCCAAATATTTTTCCATATCTGCACTAGAAAATCATTATCCATGTCATCAAATTCTCTCAATATTGTATAATTTCTCATCACCTTTTTACTTTTCCATAGCAGCAAGTGCATCAATAGAGAATAATGTCTACATGATAGTGGATGAGTGGAATCCTTTAGCTTCTCTAGGTCTTCATGTAAGTGTTCAGAAATGTAAATAGCATAATGCCAAACCTTGTTTTGACACTTGTGTTGAATTTCAATTACCAAAGTCATCAGGGCAATATCCATCTTAATAGCATACTCTTTATGTAAAACTTGGCATATTACATAATAGGTATTTCTGAAGTAGTCTTCAAAGTCAACACAATAAAATGGTTCCACCTCAGAAGCGATAAAAGGCACACCAGTTTTCTTCAAGTTACACCCCCTATGAATAAGAAACATAC
Source organism: Sequoia sempervirens (assembly GCA_007258455.2). Taxonomy (NCBI): domain Eukaryota; kingdom Viridiplantae; phylum Streptophyta; class Pinopsida; order Cupressales; family Cupressaceae; genus Sequoia; species Sequoia sempervirens. The sequence goes on from VDFB02179234.1 coordinate 71,300,754, forward strand.
CCTTTCTATACCAAATTTTATTCTTCCCACACTCATTGTAAAACTTGCAAAAAATAATAGGCTTAGAGGCTGACGAATTCAACTAAAAAGCCTCCATTATCTAGCTCCCAAAAATCTCCAACATTGGAAATAAATTAGGGAACCTTTTGATTTTTTTGTCATTTGGATCATAACACTTGGCCAATGCTAATATCAAATCTACCTCCACAAACAAATTTGGGCACACCAACTTGCCTATGTCACATGCCCATATATTGCAAGTAGGATGATTCGCCTCCCTTCATTTAAAAGCATAGTAAAATAAATCCCAACCACTTTGTGGCACTACAATATCATAAATCCTAGAAGAAACATCCTCAAAATGAGTATTCAAGATTCCCTCATCAGTTTTTCTCTTTCTTACCTTCTTTCTTTTCTGATTTGAGTCTTGAGGGGGTTCCTCCATAAACCTAGCATGATCTTTCTTAACAACCCTTTTCTTCTTGGGTGTACTTATTTCATCAAGCTGAGGTTGGTCACTTTGAGGTTTAGGTTTTTTAACTCTAAGTAGGATTTATTTTAGTTTTAGCGCTAGACCCGCTAGGTTTAGTCATTATTACTCCACAATAAAACTAGGGTTTTTCAAGATTATGAGAAATTGCACGCTAAGCTTCTTAAAAGCACAAGGTTCAAAACAAAAGCAATAATTCTATCCTCCTTACCTCAAACCCTATGAGTAACAACTTCAATTCCCTCTTAGCAGATGAAGATAACAATTCCAACCATGACCCTAGACATTTATACCATTTCCCAAATTACCCAATACATGAACTAGCTCAGGGGTCAAGAGACTCCTTACATGGGAGAAAAATAGTTATTCTTCAAAATTCACCTTATTTGGAGCATTTTTCTTGTGTTGAATACAATTAGAAGAGAAAATACCAGACAATCTCCTAAATACCCCAACATTGAATTGAATTGACCATTAATGGTTGTTGGATTTTTTGAACGAGCAAACTGGAAAATAGTCATTTAGGTTTAAATCACAACCGTTGATCCTCTAGATTTAAAACATAATGAATGATCCTCATTTACCATCACCCTACAACAATTCTTTAGAACAATGCGGAGGTCCGAATAGTTTTCCACATAACCACTCACTAGACAATAGTACATCACAGACCTTATCGCTCCTCGTAGAAAAGATTTTGAAGTGCTTCAATATTTTGGCAAAGGGAGCTTCTTGGAAATTACTTCAAACAACCTGAACCATTGCATATTGTTGTAATGGTATTGAATTTGAAAGTGTCTTCAGAAATGAGTTGATGAAGCAATGGTTTAAAATTTAGACATGTGGCTATCCTACTACTCACTTTTCATTCCTTCCATCACTTATCACTAAATCTAGGAAATATCTTAAAAAAAATTTGTGATAGTGTGATACAATACACCACAACACTCATTGCTTGTCACTAAAGTGAGATCGAAGGTTTGAAGAACTTCAATGATAGGAAATGTAAAGGGAAATCATATTCCCAGTGCATGTCACTGAAATGAACCTACAATCAAAGATAACTTTAGTGGTGGGTGATCACTTAAGTGAATGAGAATTTCCATGTGCAAATAAGATGTTTTGAAAATGGGCCATATGAGGTCGATGAGACTCAAAACCCTAGGAATAAGGACTTGAAACATAATTTTTTACCTTGAAATATTTGTGCCTAACTCATGGAATATCAAAGCAATGGATTAAAAAATGGCAACCGATGAACCAAGTAACCGTTTAACCAAGACCAAGGGGCTCGTAAAAACATGATTCAAATGGCTCAAGTTGTGACTCAACTGAACTAGAATTGGGTAAGATAGGTCAACAGAGGATTAGAACATCCAAGGTTTATGACTGTGTGAACTTTGGAAAGAGGGATTTTAACACAAACCCTAAACCCTACCCATGGAAACAAAAGATTGAAACCAAGACAAGGAAAGATTCAACTCAAATTTTCAAAAAAATATTCAATAGCTCTACCAGTGGCTCATGCACAAGGACACATACCCTTGGTGGGTATGGTGAGAATCTAGATCTCAGGGTGAAGTAGACCAACACAGAGAGGAAAAAACCTAGGAGCTTACTTGGACAAGGAAAGAAGACATATTTGAAAGAAAACACACCAAACCTATATTAATTAATTATAAAGATACAATGTACATGGAGAATAACCTATTTAAGAAGAAATAGGAATTCAAGAATTGTCCATGTATTGGTAGTTCTATAATTTCACCTATCAAGGATTACAAGAAATATGAGTCCTCTCTATGTGTATCTACAATCAAAATGGCCCAAGCCATATAGGATCAAACTTTCCATGTTTTCTTTTGTCTTCCATCCTTGCATTCCACATTAAAACCATGCATCTAACTACAAAATTCCTTTCAATGGGCTTCTTATCATACAAGTGTTTGACTTGAAGTTGTAGCCTCTCATTTCCTTTATGAGCTTCTCCTCTAGTTTCATCTAGCTCAACTAGATCCTCCATCCTATGCTACATCTCATTGCATACATTAGTATCATATTATTGAATGAACTTGTACATCTTTATCATGTTTTTATGAGGTATCTTTGCTTATATCCCATATACAAGTTTAAATGGTGATTTCCTAATGACCTTCTTGACTGTAGTTCTATCTGCCCACAATGTAAGCTACAATTTTGAATCCCATGCTTTCTTTTTCTTCTTGATCATCCATTTGATGATCATCATGAAACTCTTATTGTTGGATTCTGCTTGTCCATTCCCTTGAGGATGATAGGGAGATGAGTAGGAGATACATATACCATGATTACTCCAAAAATTAGTTTATTCCTTGGATCTGAAGCATATGGAATTGTTAGAAATGATTCTTTCTGGGACCTCGAACTTGATCAGTATATTATTCATCAAAAAATAAATTACTACTTTTCTTGTTGCTTTCCTTGTGGGAATTGCTTCTACCCACTTTGTAAAGTAATATGTTGCAACAAGGATCCAAGAGTGTCCCCCACTTGACTTCTCTGACATTTCACCAATAAAATCAATACCCCATTGTTGAAAAGGAGCCTAAAATGAGATTGGACTACCTAAGAAATTTAATTACCAGTGAACCTATGGCATGCATTGCATTTCTTAAAAAACCTATGAGCATCTTTAAACACAGTTGGCAACAAAAATCTTATTCTCAATATTTTGTCAGTAGTTTTTTTTTCCATGTACTGACCTCCACATGCTCTTTTGTGCATTTCAATTAATAGTTATTCTTCCTAATCTCCATCCACACATCTAAGTAACACACCTTCTAAGCTTCTCCACCAGAGTTCACCATCAATAATGATATATTTGATAGCCTAAGCTTGAGAGTTCTTCTTTAATTATTGGGCATATCTTTAGGGCATTGCATAGTCTTTAGGTATTCCACAATTCTTTTGTACCATCCACAGGTCTTCATGTAACATATGGGTGCAAAATTTTCATGTTCAACTTGATTTATTTGATTTAGTTCTAAGTTGGTCTCAATCATCAACTTAGCCAAACCTTGACCTCTTACCAAATTTGTAATCTAGATATCAATATTGAACTCTTAGATCCTATTTATCCATCTACATCTTCTCCCTATGGTCTCCTATTGAGTAAAGATATCTTTAACTTCCGCACTTGGAACATATGCTACAATAGTTGATCCCATCAAATATGCCCTATTGTTCTTTACAACCTTAACCAAGGCATAGGATTTCTTATCTATCACATCATATTTAAGCTCAATAGCCTGTAGGGACTTGCTGAAGAAAGAAATAGGTTGCTCAAATCCTTCATCATTCTTCTATAATAAGACTCCTGCTACATTGTGGAAAGAAGAAAAAGTGAACTGAAATGGCTTAGAATAATCAGGGGACTTGAGTACAGGAACCTCTTTGATGGCGTATTTTATGGCTTGAAAATATTTGGTAGGTTCTTTAGTCCATGCTACCTTTTCTTCTTTCTTCAGTATTTTAGAGATAGGCCTAACAATTTCAACAAAGTTAGTAACAAATCTTCTCACAAAGTTAATTTGCTTGAAGAAAGATTGGATTCCCTTCACATTTCTAGGTGGTGGGATTTTTTCTATTGCTATTACACATTCAAGTTCAATCCTAACCCCATCTTTTGAGACAATATTCCCCAACAAATTTCCTTCCTTAATCCCAAAATAACGTTTCTTGGGATTCAAGGAAATCCCATATTCCAAAGATTTGAAAAATATATTCTCCAAGTGAGAGAAATGATCTTCTTCCTTCTTGTTGTGTGCAGTCAATTCATCCTGATATATAGCTAAAATAGATCAATAAAATCAATGAAAGCCACATCCATGTCTCTTTGAAATGTTGCACCATCATTGATCAGGACAAATGGCATTCTCACATACACATAGGATCCCCATGGTGTAGTGAATGTAGTCTTGTACTATTTAGATTCTTTCACCATGATTTGGTTATAGCCTGAGAAACCATCCATCATAGAGAGTAGTTCACGCCAAATCACCTTTTGTAACATAGCCTCCATATTATATAGAGGGTAATTATCTTTCAAGGATGCTACATTTAGATTCCTAAAATCTACACAAAGCCTCGGGTCACCATTCTTTTTCCTGACTAGAACCAAGTTGGAAACCCATGAAGAGTGTCTTATAGGCTTAATAATCCCAACATCCCTTAACTTTGTGAGTTCTTCTTACATTTTGGGCTGTAATGTGGGATTTATCAGTCTCTTCTTTTTCCTAAAAGGTTTTACACCAGGCTTTAGAGGTATCTCATGCTGAAATAGATCTTCCTTGGAAGCCTTTAGTTCATCGTATGACCAAGAAAACACATGTATATACTTCTTTAACAAGGAAATCAAAATGGTTCTAACATGAGGCTTCATCTTCTTTCCTATGTATATGTTTTTGGGAGAATTCTTAGTTCCTAGATTGATCTCTTCCAAATCTTCTTGTGGGAATATGTTTGCTTAACATTTGTTCTGTTAGGGCCATCAAAGACCCTCTCCAATGCAACCAATCCTTTGGGAACTTTATTGGTTTTAAATTGGATTACTTCATTCCCAAATAGTGTTTCTTTACCATCCACTTCTACTACCAATGAGCTAAAGTCAATTTCTTGGATTTCATATTGTATACATCAAAAATTGGTTTGGAGAATATTAATTGAATACTAGTTATTTGATTAATAAAAATATTTATTTCCTCTATTGTATAAATACATTGTAAAGTTTGTTTATATATTTTGTATTTCTTAATTCCTCTTATCTAAACCACTTTCTTCATGATTTAATTAAATAAAAAAATTTAAGTAATTTTGTTTTACTTGATTAACTCTCTCATTAAATTTGAATTCTTAATTCAAATTTTCTCACATTTCTCCATATTCTAACCTCCTTCCACATCATCTTCCAACTCACCATGTGTCACATTAAAATAATTATTCCTAATTTCTAAAATGGGTATTTACCCTCAACAATATCAACCAACTCAAGGACACATGGCTTCTTTTTTCCTTTTATTCCTTTCTACACTTGGAAAGATTGTTCTACTAAAGGGGACAACTTCCTTATTTCTCTCCAACTTCCTCATTTCTCACCATTGATCTCTCTAGATTGAATCCTAATCATCCATTGCTGCCAACTCACCTAATGCCTTGGTGAAATCTATAAATAGAGGCTCATTTACAGCTTTTAATAAGAGAACATTGCATACAATTACTTTGCATAAATCATCTTAGCATTTGAGAGCTTAGTTTGCATTTTGATTTAGCATTTAGAATAGTTTAGCAAGTAAATTAGAATCATGGCTGCATTCTTAGATGTGTCTTAGTTTGCATACAATATTTAGAGTCATTCTCATAGCATCTCCATTAGTTTAATTTCATCATTGCATGATTTCATTAGCATTATGTATACAACAATTCACCATTTTGCATGTCATTTAGTCCATTGTCAATTAAAAACATCAAAATCATGTAGGTGTAGATATAGTTTTTGCATTCTAGAATTAATGGCTACTCATTTCTTAGGTGTCATCCCTATAATTCAGTGCATAATTAATATCTAAGAGAACTATTGCCAGGATCCTTAAAAATAGAGGAAGATGGAATGGCTTTAAGGAATCATTTTATCGAATTGTGTTGTTAATTTAGATTTCCTTAATGTAATAAATTGCATCTATTGTGTGTTATTGATCAGTTTAATTCACATATTTTCTCACACACATAAATTGGCACCCACCATGGGGCCTAGCCCCTATTATTTTGATATTTTCTAGAAAGTATGTTTTTATAGGTTCGGACATGAGTTTCTCTGGTGCAACTGCTAATTCCTCCGTCGCACCCAAAAGATTCTCTGACACATTCACTGACTATTTTAGCACAACAAGGGATTTCTCTAGCACATCTATGCCATTTTGTGGCACATGAGGGGGTTTCTATAGTGTATTTACCACTTTTTGTAGTGCATTTCATATTCTCTATGGTGCATTGACTTATTTCTGTAGCGCATTTACCTTTTCTACGCATTAACTTACTGTGGCACATTTGATTTTCTTTATAAATTTCTCCCGAGTCTAAAAAGTAATGGATGTTTTTTTTGTTGTGTAGGCTCCATAAACACTACCAAATACTTTGTTGAAACTCAAGAATGCTGCCAAAGAAACATTTATTGGAAACTACTAATAAATTTGATGCAGGGGCTGGAGTGATTTATTTCCTTTTTGCTTAATTTAGGAATCTAGACTAATTAGGAAGGAAAAGAACACCATGTCTACTATGTGTGTGAATGGTAGGAATATACTCTCCCCTTAATTAGGTGACATAAAGCTAGAGCCATTCTTGTTTATCTACGAGTGTAAGTGGAGTATACAATGTGTGTTCTCTCTTTATTCATGCGACATAAAGATTGATCGAACTACATGTATACTTGCTTGATTTTGTTTATATTATAGGGACTACCTTGTGGGAAAAAGTAATCACCCAAGGGAATGAACCAACTAGTAACACACTAAAGCCAAGCGACTTCTAGCTGGTATATAAGTGTGGGTACTTGTTGAAAGGAAAGTATCATGAGGATGGTTCCAATGAGAAGGGAAACAATGGTCTCTCACCACGTAGATCATCCCCCACAAACAGAATGTACGTATTAGAACCCTTGTTATAGTTGGCCAAAAACCTTTATCTATTCTTTGGTGCAACAACGGTTGTTGCAAAGGCATCCACATTCTCACAATTTTTAGTAGAGATGATCAGCCTACCATGGTGGTTTTATGGGGGCTGGAAACTTGGCTGACCTGAGAAGTGAGTGCACTATAAGGGGGATCCCGTGTGGCCAAGATTTTAAATTCATCTGCTAAGAATAAGTGTGATTGGGGTAAAACTCACGTGGAATCCAAAAGAATACAGTCTTTCACAGCCTTAGGAGTGTACATTGCTTGATTTTGTTTGTCAAAGTGTTTTAAAAATAAACTTCAAACAAAAACTTACACACTACAAGTGCAAAACTATGATTCAAAAAACATCATTTGAAACAGACCATTTTCTGACTAAAAACCAAAAAAAATCAAGTAAACTAGCAAAAAAATGTTACATTTTCCCTGTTCAACACATACACTGCTTCTTCTAGCATATTCACTTCTTTTTTCTGGCACATATACCCTCTATTATAGTGCATCCACTAATTTTTCTAGCAGATTTATCTGCTATTATAGCATATTCACCACTTTTACTAGTGCATCCCTTGAATTTTGTGTCACATTTACTGAATTTTGTAGAGCATACACCTAAAAATTTAGTGCATTTGAGCTATTCCCTAGTGCATATACTTGATTGTGTAGTGCATCCAAACTTTTCTCTGGTGCATCCAAGCCATGCTATAGTGCATTTTCCTTTTAGCGCATACACTAACTATTATGATGTATCCACCAAAATTCAAAACTAGATAGCAAAATTTGATTCCCATTTGACATTTTGAAACTAGAATTCAGAACCCTGTCCAATCCAAAATCATTCCTTGAGAAAAATAGACTCTAAACTTGTTCGTTATCAAATGATTTCATGAAATATTAAAATTCAGAAACTAAAGTCCATAGTTATTAGTCTAAAAGCTCATAAAAAATGTCTCTCAACACTCTACAAATTTAGAGAGAGCTTTCTCTTCAATTTCTATAGAAAATTTTTAAAGAATAATTCTAACCTGTATTCATTTTACTATTTTCAAAATCCAATACTTTTCCAAAGATTTGAACACCTCATCTAGGAAGGAAATTTGTCCTCTGTTTCACAATTGAAATCAAAAATTTAGAATGTTCTCAAGTTCTGAATTATTCCTTAGGTTCCTTAGAGTCTAAACTTATTAAAATTGGCCTCTATAAGTGAAAATCCTTTACCTAAACTTTGATCACACATCTAAAAGTTCCCAATCATCATAAAAATCCAAATGTTATCATCAAGTTGAGTTTTCCCATCAGGATTTATCATCCTTCATCCAAAAACAATACACTTTACATCAAATTTTATTACCTTGGTCCCATTAATAGGATTAATTATTTTATTCAACCTAGGTATCTCTTTGGCACTCCTAAATAACAATCAAAATTTAGCAAAGCTTCATCACTTGCATGCCCATTTTAACAAGATCACAAAAGCAAAAACTCAATTAAAAATAACTTGAAACTCCAAACATTGTAACATAAAATCATCATGGTTGAGGTTGAAGGAAATTATTTTCATTGATTTCATCAACCTGAAATAGATCAGGATCAATTGAATGCTTTAACTTAGCAAGTGCAAAACCTTCAACAACAAATCCTAGACATGCAAAGGGAAATAACCACATAAAGATATTTGTTTCCAGACATTTGTTCTTATTCCTCTGACAAAAATATGGACATGATACCTTCTCCACCAAAAAATACATCATCCAAATTCAATTTCTTTGAATTCTTGAAAAAGTTAAATCAAAATCCCAAATCTCAATCCTCAAACACAAATTATATTGAACAATCTTACCACACCCTACATCTTTCTATACCTCATGGTTCTCTCACCCAAGTTAGTGATTCCATCTAACCACCTTCTTCTATCATGTCTTCTACATCCAATGATTTATGTCAATCTCTTGGTTCAAACCATGCTAGCATAAACTCCCTTACACATCAAGATCAAAGCGTTCTTTCCACTTCATCCGACAATACCAAAATTCCACAAGTTCTTCCAATCTTTGACCAATACTCCATCTCTCAAGAATTGTATGATTATCCCCTCTCACTTTTCATACACAAGGATTCTCTTCCATCTCAAAAGAAAAAAATTCATCCAAGTTCTCCTTCTACCTCATCTAATGAATCCATATCATCTCATGATTCCATTGCATCCCAGGAGTAATATAATTCTTCTATCTTATCTAATGATGTTCTACCATCCGATGATCAATATATACTTTCTAAAAAATCTCATGATTCCCTTCCTCATCAAGATCAAGATATGCTTCCATGCAAGGATAACCTTTCATTCCATGAGGATGTTCATCTTTCTCAAGATCGTGATATTCCTTCCATACCACTTCATGATGATTCCAAACCTAATAAAGAGCAAGCTACTCCATCTCCTACACCTCATGATCCTTCTCCAAGTCAAGATCAAAACACCCCATCACCCCCATGTCAAGATCCTATCACACCTATACAAACTATCCATGAACCCCACACCTATAAATTGGGATCCTCCACCTTCATCCACTCCAGTTTACTTACAACATCAATCATTTCATCCATATCATATCCTCCCTAGAATGGACTTGCATCTTGTTTCACAAACAACACATATCCTATTGGTAAATGAATGTGTCAAAGTATGAACTACAAAGGAAAAGGAATAAGCCTTCATGAACAAGGTATCCTGTAACCCTTCTTGCTCAAGAAAACCCATATTACCATGGCCTTGGTTAAACACCTAAGTGGCCTAGTCCACCAAACCTTCCATCTATCCTAGGTCATCATCCTAGTCCATCAAACCTACCATCTATCATAGGTCCTCATCCTAATCCACCAAACCTTCCATCTATCCTAGGTCCTCATCCTAGTTCATCAAACCTTCCATCTATCCTAGTTCCATATCATATTCCTCAAGAACAACAAAGGCACACATCCTTGATACCCTTTCAAAATTCTACCTACGCCAACTCATCCATAATGCCTCCATATTATTCATCTCCATCCATCTCTCCTGTTTCTCTTGGAAGTAATTTGGGTGCCAAATGTCAAAAGCTTCCATATCAAAATTCACATGTATCAAAGGATCAACATGTATCCTTGAAGAGGCATGCAAAAATAAAAGAAAATTTGATCCACAATCAAGAGAAAAAACTCAAAGGCCACAAAGGCCCATCAAAGAAAAAATGAAATTTTCAAAGACCACAAAGGTCCATAAATCAAAAGAAAATTTCAGAAGGCCACAAAGGCCCATAAAAGCAAAAAGAAAAATTTCCAAGGTCATAAAGGCCCATAAATCAAAGAGAAAAAACTCAAAGGCCACAAAGGCCCGTAAAGCAAATATCAAAGTAAAAAATCATGTGGATTCCTAAAAGTCTCATAGAAGCAATAAAATCTAAACCAGCATTCAAATTTTTTGATCCAAAAGCTTCATCCAATCTTCCATCCAAAAACCTAACACCTTCCAAATCCATTTTTCCTCCATCACTCCACCATCCTTCAAAGTGTGCACCAATGTTGAGCTTGACATGATCCTTTTCATCTATCCATCAACAAGTCTTCCAAACTCCTATCCATTATCCAACATTCATCCCCCATCATTCTCATTTAATTCAAACCTTTGGATAAGTCCTTTTTTGTTCCATCATACCTTTAATAGGACAACATTTACGATTCTAATTCTCATTGCCATTTGTTTATTAAAGGGATATTTGGTCGTGAAACTTGATGCTTAAGTCCTTCCTCCATTTCCCTATCATCCATATCCTAATTTCCATATTCCTCTTGCACTCTACACTTGGGGGGCAAGTTTCATCCATCTTATCATTCCTTACATTTCCACCTTTGATCTTGACAAGGTTAAGGATCTTCCTGAACATCATATATCTTATCCTATTCACTTTTTCCATATCTTTCGTATCATATCCTTCACCTTATCCATATTAAAACATTCTTTCTAAATACATCCTTTCTTCCCTTCCATGGTCTTGATGAGGAATAGGGGAAAAATACTTGGGCCTTGTGTTCGTATCTCATCTAGTTGATCTTGATCATCTTAGTCATTATCATTATCATTATCCTAGCCTTCTTCCATTCCATATCTCTTGGCTTATCAAAATCCATGTCTCATCTTCTTCCTTTGTTCTTGACGAGATTTGGGAAAAAATTGGTCATATCTTTTCATCTTAAAAGTCCTAAAAAAAATCCAAAAACATTGGAAAAAGTTCTAGAAAAATCCAAAAACATCAGAAAATTTCCTGAAAAAATGGTCGCCCTGGTGAAAACCTGGCAAACAGGAATCTCGGTGACAACAAAAAATCCAAAAAAAAAAAGAGAGAAAAAGAGAAAATACAAAAATACAAAAAAGTGAAAAAGAGAAAATACAAAAAAAATCAAAAAATCAAAAATACAAAAAGAATCAAAAAAGAAAAAATACAAAAAAATCTGAAAATCTGAAAAAAAGTGCAATAAAAGCAAGTAGTGAAAACCTAGAAACAGGTGCTATTTGTGGCAGGCTGGCTTCTTCCTCTATAGGAACGTGTGTTGATCACATTGGCTCTTTGTTGTCACTATCCACATCCTTCACTTGAGCCTCATGTACATATTTTGTGGTGTCGGTTCTGTCTCACCTTGGCTTTTTGATCATTGAACATATCCATAATAAATTGGGTTGTTTCCACAAAATCCTAAACTCACTAGGGGAAATCCATCTTTGAGATTAAAAATGAAAGACACACAACAATATGACATGGTAAAAACACAACAATCAAGTAGGCTACAACTTTGAACATCAACTAGACTCACCAAAAATAATCATTTGAACCAACAACAACAAGATCAACTAAAAAAAAGTCTCATTTGGTGATGATACTCTAAATCACAGTTTTATCACTTTCACAAATAATCAAATTATTTGCATTATGATGATTTTTATCATTTCTCACGAGCAACTCAAGGATGTCAAGGAACTAGAGAAGCTATGATCAAGAATGATATTTTTCTTTGTCTGTCTTTGTGAGTTGATCATTAATACTATGTGAATCATCGTGGGACGTTCTCTACAAAGTATCACTGATGAAATTTTGGATTCACATAGGAGAATAGTTAACTCTTGTCTATTTATGCAAGAAATGCTCAAGTCATCTTGGTCCAATTATACCTAGATGCTTGTGTTAACTTGCACTATCAAACATCATGAAAGTAGTACTTAGGTCATCATGGTCTAAATATACCATCGATGTTTGTACTCACTTTCAACATTTTAAAAGCACAGTGATGATACCACGCACAATAAAGTAATTACTAGGATGAAAAAATTGCATTGCTAGGTTTGCATGTTTAGGTTGCATTCATACTAGGTGTTGTAGTGATATTTATAGATTTCTCCAAGGTAGGTACAATGTTACAAGTGATTTTATTTCTATCATTAATAGATTGAGTACATTTGACATTACCAAAAAGATCATTCACATTTTAGTTGCATAAGCATTAGGACATCATTCATAGCATTATCATGTTATTTTTTCATTCATTTAGTCATTAGATCATATATTTGCATCATGAAAATCTAAACAAAAATGCATTAACATGTCATTTTCTAAAGCATTCATTTAGTCATTAGATCATATATTTGCATTATGAAAATCCAAAAACAAATGCATTGATCATATCATCCATATACATTTAGTCATACATTTTCATCGCAAAACACCAGCATATGTAAATTTCCATTCATCCATTCCATACATGCATCCATATATTTGCATCAAAAAATACAAAAAAAATGAAGCACCATGCATATCATACATCATAATAGCATGCATCCATAAGAACATGTAGAATTAACCATCATTAGTTAAGCATTCTATTCATCCATTTCTGCATTAACACTAACATCCATTCATCCATTTCATCTATTGCATCATACATATTTGCATAAGAAAAGTACAAAAAAACATAGAAATTAACACATTCCACTCACATAATTAGATTCACCATATAGATCAATAGTCCGCTGCATATCATATATATCTCAAAATAATGTCAAGTGTACAGGGATATCTAAACATGGAGAGATACATCAACAAAGTGGCAAGAATCACAAAATATCTGACTAAATAAGTGTATACATCAAGTATCAATACATCATCAAGTCTTTGTACATTAATCAATCCTCTACTAGGGCATATCAATCAATTAGAGAAATCAAACCACATCACCCAATCAAATCTGAATCTACCTGCACCAAATGTGGAAATCCTCCTATGATCATAACACATCGTAATAAACATATCAATCATCATCAATCTATCATTGATCCTCACCTATCATGAAGATGATCATCAACATTCTATCATGGATCCTCACATGTCATGAGGTCAATCATCAACTATCACATCAACATCATCAAATAAATTGGTTGAACACAATCATCAAACATCAAACACAAGGAGGCAACATAAGGAATCAATTAATCATTTAATCAAAGGGTGGCTCATTTCTTCCATATCGGGAGATAAATCGCTGGAATATCATCAAATCAGAATTTCATTATCACCATCATCACAAATCATCAAAAATCTTTTATCATCAAAAATTCCTCAATTTATCTCCCAAGGGGGCATACATTTGTTATCTTCTGAAAATCGTCATCTGAAGCATTGTCAAAATTTTAACACTGGTAAATTTTTCTTTGAAGTAATGTGTAAACACATCACTTCAAAGAGGAGAAAAATGTATACATCCAAAATTGGTTTGGAGAATATTAATTGAATACTAGTTATTTGATCAATAAAATTCATTATTTCCTCTACTGTATAAATAAATTGTAAAGTTTGTTTATATAGTTCATATTTCTTAGTTCCTCTTATCTAAACCATTTTCTTTGTGATTTAATTAAATAAAAAAAATTAACTAATTTTATTTTACTTGATTAATTCTCTCTCATTAAATTTGAATTCTTAATTCAAATTTTCTCACATTTCTCCATATTCTTCTAACCTCCTTCCACATCATCTTCCAACTCACCATGTGCCACATGAAAATAATTATTCCTAATTTCTAAAAAGGTTATTTACCCTCAACAATATCAACCAACTCAAGGACACATGGCTTCTTTCTTCCATTTATTCCTTTCTACACTTGGCAAGATTGTTCTGCTAAAGGGGACAACTTATTTCTCTCCAACTTCCTCATTTCTCACCATTGATCTCTCTAGATTGAATCCTAATCATCCATTGCTGCCAACTCACCTGATGCCTTGGTGAAATCTATAAATAGAGGCTCATTTATAACTTTTAATAAGAGAACATTGCATACAATTACTCTACATAAATCATCTTAGCATTTTAGAGCTTAGTTTGTATTTTGATTTAGCATTTAGAATAGTTTAGCAAGTAAATTAGAATCATGGCTGCATTCTTAGATGTGTCTTAGTTTGCATATAGTATTTAGAATGATTCTCATAGCATCTCCATTAGTTTAATTTCATCATTGCATCATTTCATTAGCATTTTGTATACAACAATTCACCATTTAGCATGTCATTTAGTCCATTATCAATTAAAAACATCAAAATCACGTAGGTGTAGATATAGTTTCTACATTCTAGAATTAATGGTTACTCATTTCTTAGGTGTCATCCCTGTAATTCGGTCATAATTAAGATCTAAGAGCACTATTGCCAGGATCCTTAAGAATAGAGGAAGATGGAATGGTTTTAAGGAATTATTTTATCAAATTGTGTTGTTAATTTAGATTTCCTTAATGTAATACATTGCATCTATTGTGTTATTGATTAGTTTAATTCACATATTTTCTCAGACACACATATTGATCAATATAGTGCAAAAACTTCAAAATATCATTGTCATCATCAAATACTTGTTAGTTGCAAATATTTTCAGGCACTACTAGTTGAGTTTGTACTTCTATTTTTGAGATTCCATCAAAATTGGCATCATCTAAGTTGACAACAATATTGGCTAACAAATCTTCCATGACATTCATTCCCCTTTCTATCCAGTCTATGTTAGAAGCATTAAAGGTGTTAATGGTATCCCAAACTACATTCCTATATTACTTAAGCCATTTATTTTTGAAAAAAAAATTGGACCTAACTTGGGAAGCTACTAACTCAGAATTTCCCAATAGTTTTAACATCTTAATACCATGCTTTGAAGCTAATTTCAGACCAAGAAAAAGAGCCTCATATTCAAATACCTTATTTGTGCAAGCAAATTTTAACAAGAAAGAGTATTTGAATGTTTTACCTTATGGGGATATGAGAATAACTCATGCACTCGAGACCTCCTTAGAACAAGCTCCATCAAAGTACATGTTGTGTGGTCTCACAACACACCCCATTTTTCCCCTTGGCAAAATGTGGACCCCTTTTTTCCCTTTTTCTTGCTCACTTCGGCATTGTTTTGATGCTTAGTCAGTTTCTGATTTCCTTTCTCATTTTCACTTGGCCTCTTTGTTGTCATATCCTTTTGTTTCCTGGTTTTGGTGTTTCAATATGCTCTTAATGTTTAGTCTATTACTAGAAACCAAAATCTTAGAGTCTTGCATTTGAGCCAAAAGAATTTATATCTTCATAAGATTCTAGCTCCACCCGATATTTCATTGATCAAAGCTTTTAATCCCGGTAATTTCCTTTTATACTAGAGTCTGATATTTTGTTGTTTCTTTTTCCAAAAATTCAAGAACCGAGGATTCTACTTTGAGATTTTTTCAAATCTATCTTTTAGACTCGGTTTCTGGTCATTCCTTTCGTTTTGGTTTTCTCTTTCCTTAGAAGGTATTTCCCAGATCTCAATGTTGTTTTCTCTTTTGAAAAGAAATATCAAAAATCTTTAATCCTGGTGATCACCAATCGATCACATATCTTTTAATGACATATACCTTGCAAAGAATCAATGTCACATCTGATTGCCACATATAATCAATGTGTCGTCTTTCTTTTCAAATAGTGAGCCAGTGCAGAAATCTAGGTTTTAATGAATTGGACCATAATATGTAATGATTGCACCTTTATTCTAGGAATTAATGTGAAATAACAGGTAATTAATGAAGGTGGTGAACTACCTATGTACTTGGCACCACCTCAAGCATGCAATTTATTTTACAACGCTCCACTTCGTGTCATATTGAAAATTTTCTAAGGATATTGAATTAATGAAATGACATTGGCATGCAAAGAGAGTTAAAATTTGAGAAACTAAGATGCAACTACCAAGGGTTTTGAAGTTTCATTTTGAAGAATCACCATTATTAACAAGAACCAAGTATGTTCTGAATAACTAATATTTTGTTAAGTGTTTCTCAGGCTCAAAAAAATCTTGATAATGGTATTTCCCATTCTGAAATTGAAATGTTGATTATTCTCTAAGTTGTTAAATTTAATTGAAAATGAATTGAAAATTTTATGAAACGTAAGTTTTGGTTAAATCTAACCCTAGCTCGCACACAAGACACATATTTTGAAAATTGTAGAGCACATTATATACAAAATGAGTATTTCTGACACAAGGGTAGAAGATGAATTCAAGTATACAATTCACAAGTCGTACCCATCAACATAGTGGTTATCGCCACTCATATGGGATGGTCTTCTGACATTGAAATCCATTCATGAATATTACAAGAGAATGCTTCTCAATGTACCAAGAATGTTGTGGCAAATGGGTTACTTCCTGTAGGAGGGTTTCCCCCAGCAATGGAAGCTCCTGAATCAGTTATGCAATGTATAAATTATTACAACCCAACAAAGAGGATTGTTGAGAAAGAAGGGAGAACTTATGTAGACCTGTCACAAAAAGGAATCATATACACATTTGGTGTCCCCATTTACACACAGATGTTCAATGTCAACCTAAAGGCCAAGACCAAGACATATCGAAGTGTTGAAGTGCGTAATAGAGAAATTATGATCACCCAATGGTGCCAATAGCCAATTACACAATAGACCAAGGTAATCTAGAGGTCTATGTTTAAAAAAGAAATGCAAGACATTATAACTTTGTTGAGAAGAATCGTTGGTTTAATAAATCCAAGCAAGTTCAAACCTTGAATGTTTGTGATAATATCTCACATTATAGAGGTTCCTGTGGAGTTGAATTGGGGAAAATTGATAAGTGATAGGCTACATTAATAGATTACTCCATTCCCCAAAAATAGATGCTTCTACATGTCATCATATGTTAAATACTCTTGTGATATGAGAGCCAGTAAACAAGGGTTAACATAGCTTGGTACTTTGGGCACAAAGGTTGGAAATAGTTTGATATATGCACATCTACCCTAGATCACCATCCATGGGTATAAAGATGATTATACGAAAGTTAATTATTTGTTCTCCATGAAATTGGTGAGGATAATGGAAGGTGATAAAGCTAAAATATTATCCCTAGAAGCACAAAGTGCCATTTGGCCTATAGGAGGCTAGTACATATAGTTCCCAACTTACTCCTACATTAGAATGGAGGGATTTGATGGACACCCACTCATGCTGCCCAATTATGCTACAAATTAAATTATTTTATTGGAATGAGATAGTTAAAACCATCTTAGGCTCTTTATAGCCATGCTTACAAATGGCCTCTTTAAAATTTCCCATTACACTAGGAAATTATAAGTGTAGTGCAATTAGAGTAGCTGATTTGTGTGAAGAAGAACTGAGGTCCTGCCATTTTGAAGAATTTCCACTCCAGAGAGTGTATTATGATATTGAGGGAAATATTGCTAAAAATATACCTAGTTTTCGTGCTCATGTGCCCCATTTAGAAGATTATTGGCTTAATTATGAAGATGAGCACATGGTAAAAAGAAGAAAATATGAAAGAATGACTTTAATATTTGCTCGGATGCTCAAGATTTATGACATCCTAGACCAATTGGAAGAAGATGATGGTCAAGTGTTCAATCAATTTTACAATGATGACAGGGTATATGATGAACCCATTCTAGACCTAGGTGTTGAAGATGAAGATATGACATCAATTGATGACTTCAATAGACCAGTCTTAAGTTATACCCAACACTGGATTGATGATTTTTGTAAAGGTTTTAGAGAAAGAGGAATTAAACCTATCTTCTTTGAAGACAAAAGAAGGAAAGAAAGAGATGAAACTACTTTTGAAAGTGGAGAGCCTGCTAAGAAGAAAAGAACTAGTAAGGTGGAAAAAGGTATTAGAATTGAAGAAAGAACCCCTGAAACTACAAGACAATAAGTTCTCATAAAACCATATTATAAATAGAAAGTGTAGAGAAAGGTAAAGATAAATCAAAAGTGAGACCTAAAGGTGCATGTTCCTCTACAACTAAACCAATAACAAGAGTAATCATTAATGAAGGAACAACAACTACAAAAAATGTTGGTGCACAAACCAGGTTTGCATCTCAGAGGGCTACAACATTATTTACCTCTCCCCCTTTTGTTAATATGGCTAGTATGAAACTAGCACTGGGAGGGAATCCTATAGCATTAGAGGAAATTTCTAAAGAAGATGAAGCTAGAATTAAAGAACAAGTGGACAAATAGGGTGCTATGTGGGAGAAAGTGAAAGAAAAGAAGTCTAAAGGAAAATCCATAGTACACTTGGTGATAGAAGAAATTTAGGATACAAGCTATAACCCCATAAATGTTAAAGAATAAGAGTTTATTCAAGGAATGCTCACCTTAGAGGAAAGAAACCCTAGCGTACTTGCAATGGAAATAGGGGAGACTGCAGAGCAAGATCCTATTAGTGAAATAATTGTTGAAGATACTCTTGATTCCTAGCCTTCACTTGGGAATATGCAAAATGTTAATGAACACTTACATGTCTTTGAAGAATCAGAGAAAAGCCATGTTGAAACTGAAATTGAAACTGAAATTCTAGAGGAAGAAGCTACACAATCTACAAAAGATGGAATTGAAAATAAAGAGAATCCTAGTGTAGCAGTGAATGAAAAATATAATGTTTAGAGAGATGAAATGGAAAATATGGATAGACATAAAAGTATAAGTCTCCAAACAGAGGAGGTAGTTTCAAATCCTACCAATCCCAAATCTATGCCAAATATCACTAAAGAAATCCCCATTTCAGAAAATGTGGCAAGTCAAAGAGAAGTTCTTGAAAAAAGTGGTAAATAGGGACAAAGGAATGTTATAGAGGTACAAAAATATGATGATACACCTGATTGGTTAATTAGGGAATTACATTCTCCAATGGAAGTGGAAGTATTACCTCTAAATCTTAATAATTCTATACAAGAAGTAGGTACTCCTAAACCTAGGCGTAGAGCAAAGACAAAGCATGCCATACAAAGGAGTGTAGATGGAAAAGGAACTATTTAGATAGCCACTCTAACAATAGATAAGGGTGGACATGAAATAAAACCTAAGGAGTATAAGATCACAAGTATTAATCTTGGACACTCATCTTGATAGCAAGAATTAGAGGAAATAAAAGTAAATTTAAATGCTACTGTTTCCAGAGTCTATAAATATAAGCAAAAGAAAAGAGAATTGAAAGAATGGGTTGCTACCTTGGAACACTTCATTAATTCATTAACTTTATCTGGTTGAGAACAAGCTGAACTACCCCAACATCTAGTGTTGATGTCACAAGAGCAAGTAGATGCAATTGTTGCAGTTTGTCATAAAATGAACATGTTTGAAGAATGGATTGAATATTGGGTAAAGCAGGGAGAATAATTTATTACAGATGCAATAAGAATGTACAAGGAAGCATTCCATCATTTAGAGAAATTGAAAAGATTTGAAGATGAATGTAAATTTCTCTAGGAGTAGGTTATCAATGAAAGGAGAAACATTAAAATTCTCATGCAGTTAGACATCCAAGAGTTAATACAAAGTAATGTAATATCAAGACATGAAATTTCATTGTGAGGAAAATGGAAGAAATAGCTGAAATGGGAAGGTGACATGTTAATACAATGTATTGAAGGATTTGAAAGAGTCAACATCGAGTGTAGAAGATTGATTAGTGAAAATCAAGAACTTATTGAAATATTGGCAAGTCAAGGTTTTGATCCTCAAACACTAGGACAAGAGGGAAAAGAAGCTAAATCTTTCAAGGAATGGATAGAAAGAATAAATAGAGATCTTGTTCAATTGCTGATGCAGGAGGTTATTGATGAAATAATACAATGCAAAAATGTTATAGCCAAGTATGAAGCAGATAAAGCACAGAAAAATCACATCATACTTTGAGTAACTGAAGAATATATTAGGCTCAAGCTCACTTGGAGAGAAATATGAAGAATTTAAAAAGAGCACATACATCAAGTACTATGGGAGTTTTGAGAATATTAGTTGAAGAAAGAAGGAAGAATCCCAGAGCTTGAGTCATAAGTAGAAAAGAAAGAGTCAAATACTGGATACTGGAAATATGATAAAGTATATTTTATTTCAATTTTTGAATTTGCAGATTGATCTCGGTCCCAATAGGTGTTCCTCATTCTAATGTTTTGGAAGGAAGCTGGTAGCCTTAATTGATACAAAGTGTTCATGTTGAAGTATGAAGAAAAGTGTTGTTGTAGATGAAATCAAAGTATTGACTTATTCTAGAATGTTCTTGATGACAGTTGGCAGATGCCACATGCCACATTTTAATTTGTTGTTTTTGATTCTCTGGATAGACTTTTCAATTTGAACTTTTTGGGCCTTGTTTCTATAAAAGTCCATCTCTTCCTTCATTTTATTTTAAGTTCAGAATTTGTGGATGTCAAAGGAGCATAAAATTTTTAAAGATTTGTTCTTTTTTCCCATTTTCTGAACCATTCCGGCGTAAAAATTTGTATACACCTAGACATTAATTGATATCAGAGCTTAATAGATAGCTACCTATCTTAGTATATTTTGTAGTTGGTTTTGTAAGTTTGGACAAACAAGACTGTGTGTTGTGCCATTTAAAGGTGCATATAGAACCTACTTGGTGTCCATAAACGAAACCCTCTCTTTCAAAGCTTGCACTATTTTATATGTAGTTATGAAGCAATTTTTTGAAGTATAAAGCAGTTTACTCTATTTTAATTAATTCTTTGGGGCATCCATGGAGAATAACTAGGATAAACTTTTATTTTTTAGTATTTTAATACTTTGTTTTAGAATAGATGTTTAATATTTGAAAATGTTCCAAAAAAAAAGAAAAAAAATGAATAGAAAGAATTTTGTTGAAAATCTTTTATTTTCCATAATTTTTTTGAATGTTTAATGCTAAATCTACTTAAGTGGGTATGTGTAGGATCATCATGGAAAAAATAGGCCCTTAAGTGGCAAAAAATTTAGAAAAATCAGAGTTAGGCAACTTGACATAAAAATTTGAATAAGTTGTCTATATTATTTCAAACATATGTTACAATAGAATTTTTAGAAAATTGAATGTAGTTTCTAAAATACTAGGTTTGTTCAAAAAAGAAAAAAATCTATTTGGTGAAAATTTGAAATTTCAAAGCAGTGGTAGTTAAATTTCAGGGAAAAAATAAGTAGGTGTTTTTTTGACCACCCTAACCACAATAAAATGATAATATTTTTTATAAGATTTTAGATATAAGTAGAGGACTCATGTCCCGATGTGATGCATAATTTTTTGTAATTTTTTTCTAAGTAAATAATTAATTATGAATTTTTTATTACAACTTTTTGAAAAATATATTACTTGTATGTCTGACCACCTTAACTTGGTCAAAACTTCATGAAATTCAATTTTTATTTTTTTAATCTTATAGTACGCAAAGCATAGAATGTGATGCATGTTTTGGATTCAAAAAATGTGATACCGTTTGAAATCTATATATATTTTTTAATTAGCCTATCAATTAGGACTTTAGTCGTAATTTAAATTGAAAATTAATAATAATTACTTATTAAATTCAAAGTAAAGCATAATTTATATCAGTGGAAAGTTGAGAATCTCCTTTAAAAACCTTTTTCATTTCATCAATTTTGGGTAAAAAAATAGTCGTCAGCCACATACCCATCATATTGCCACTTTGTGGCCCATCATGATCCTGCACATACCCAAGTGATAGCAAAGAATTTTTGATGTTCATGAAATATTATGCTGAATCTTTTTATTTCATGATGTTATTCAACTAATGGAGTGAAATTTTATGTGAAATGCTTATAATTCTTAGCAAAACTAGAAATAACTATAGTCCCTTTGAGATTAACAACAAATATCACATCATTACCCAAGAGCGACCCTAGTGCAACTGTGACCTAGTTATCAAAGACTTGGGATTGAATGAAAGCCAATCTTTGTCCTGTGAATGCAAAAAAATTCTTTAGGTTGTCTTTGTTTCATATCTTTCCAGAAGGATAGGCTCTTCGTAGTCTTGTCTATGGAGACTTTATTCGACCTATTTTTTGTGAGTAAAATCATCATCAACAATACATAGTCTAGAGAGCACCTGCTTGTGGTGCCTCTAGGACCTCTCTATCAATTGGTGTAGGCTTAAAATATTCCACTTGTTTGAATTCTTCAACCCAAAAATTATCCAAATGAGTATCCACAAAGTTGATTATCACTGGTTCTTCTGGCTCCTTTGCCTATTCAATCATGTGACGGGCCTAGTTCCTTGGAAATTTTGACATCCTTTTGATCAATGGAAAATGTAGCAAAATATAAATCACATAGAATGCTTCCTCCCATAGAAGAAATCCATTGTCTTGATAGAAACATCCCATAATTTGGTGGGATATCCACCATTGTGATACTCATGTACAACTCCTTCTCAGGGAATGTTGCAAGCTTGTATGGAACTTTGTTAATCACTCCTATGATAGGTACTTCTCTCGAGTCCATAGAAAAACACTTTCCATAAGTGCTATCAATCTTCAAACCCATTTCCTCCATGATATTCACTGGCATCACTGGAATCAATCATGCAGTTTTTCAACAACTTTTGATCAATGATCAAAGTCAGGAAAAATGGATTAATATGACTTAGTCTTGTAGTAATTGTGGTTCCCAAGTATATCTCAGGATTTTCATCAACCACTTCTTCCACCTTATCACACTTTTCTTAATTCTTGATCACTTTCGGTGGATCGACCACCAATTTGTCACTAGAAGTTATAGCTACACTATTAATGAGGGAAACTATTGTAATTTTATGTTCATCAATCCTCATCACTTCCAAAGGTGGGATTGTAACCTTAACCTGAGACGATACTTGAAACATATCCACAAGGGTGTATTTCAGTAATTTAGGTAAGACTACTTCCTTATCCATCATTTTATTTGTTTTTTTCTCACCCTTTTCAAGAGCATGCTCCTACTCTTTAACCTTCACAATTGGTGAAATGACTTCACTATCTATCTTGGATTTACCCCCCTTCTTGGCCCAAATTCTAGCTCCTTTACCCTCTTTGGGTTTTGTCTCATCTTTCTTGGTTTTTGTCTTGGTCCCTTTGTTATCTACTATCTTCTTTTTAATGAACATGTTGATGGGTTTACCTTTATCACCATTCACAACTCTATTTCTAAAATGATAAGAACTTATTGCTCAATCACCCAATGCAATTATCATATTTTTCATTTCTTCATTTGAGGGTGTTATCAAATAAATATTAGCTACTTCAAGATTATAGGCATGGCAGTCATTATCCCTCTCTTTTTCAGAGAATACTTGTTGATGATGTACACCTACTTCTCATTTTGGAATATCAACATCACCTCTACAAGGATCATCATCAGAAGAATAATCATCACAAGCAAGATCAGATGCAATAATTAGTACATTTACTATTTCATCCTAATCTTGAGAGGGTTCAAAATCTCCTTGATCATCTTGTGACTCCTCCACAGATCTTGCCACTACACATTGTTGTGGTGAATGTGGTAATTGACATACCATGCACCATGGTAGATCTTTAGTGACATTTGTAGATTGGTTTTGCAATAGGTCAAGTGTACCTTGTGCCTAAAAATTTCTTTGGTTGTTGTGAACTAACTTTCCATTTTTCCAATTAGTATGGTGGGGATAATATTGTAACCTTGGTGGCATTTCATTCCTTTGGAACTAAGGTTTATCAATATTTTCTACTTGTTTCAACAAACTAAGAACTTGATCTAATTTCTCTTCAGGAGCTATAGCTTTACCAAATTTCTCATTTTCAACTCTAGGATTCTTTAGGGATTAAGGATCATCTCTTCTTCCTAACATGCCTGATGCTCTTTTGTTGTTCTCTATATAAACTACCATTTTGTAAGCTTTTCTCAGATTTTGTGGATTCTTATCTCTGATCAAGTAGCACATTTTTGAATCATATGCATTATAGTATGTCACTAGGAATGTATTTTCATTAGGCCTTAAATAGCCAAGGACTCTATTCATAGCCTTCTAGAACCTTGCATTAAATTCTACTACCATTTCATTATGTCCCTTTGTGATATTGCTAAAATCATTTAACCTAAACCTAGGATCATTTTGATCTCCATATTGTTCTTTGAAAATCCTATAGAAAGCATCTTTTAAATCAATTCTTGCATTAGGTAGGCTCCTATACCAATCTCTAGCATCTTCAGTTAATGATTGAATAAAGTATTTCATTGCCACATCATCATACCAAAGCTCAAAGTCCTCAACAAAACCTTGAAAGGCTTTCAAATGATATTCACCACTAAGAGCATTATTACCAGTGAACTTAGGAAAATGTTTTCTTGCTTTGTCAAGAATATGATTTGGGTACCTTGGGATTGTATCAAAACATAATTGCCTATATCTCTTAGTATACAATAGTCTTCTTCCAAAGGTTCCCTCTTCCTCATTTTTATTTTCATGATTCCTTATCCTATCATGATTGTTTTCAAGCCTTCTAGTGTCGAATACTCTTGAGTGGGGGTCATATTGATCATACTACTAGGGTTTCATAGCCCTATTTTCTAGTTGTGAGGATGAATTAGAAGGATTTGCACTAGATGAGGTATTTTCATGAGGATTTGAAGGTGATATATAGGCTTTGGGAATTTGAGTTTTAGGAGCATAGTTCTTTATGGTGGATTCTAGGAAACCTAGTTTCTTTTTCACTTTTGTATTCACAACTAGTAGTTCCATCTCTTGCACTTTCTTCTACAACTCCTCATTTTCTTTTATTAACTTATCAACCAATGAGATATAATCATTCTATGGTGTGTCCTTAGAAGAACCTCCCTCATTTATCTTTATTCCCCCCATGGGTTTCTTTCCTTTATCATCACTCTGGGAAACAACATTTTTATTACTAGGGGGAGGATTAACTAGAATGGAAGCCTTTATAGCAGGGTTGGTCCATGAATTTACATAAACATTATTAATTGAGGGAACTACAAAATCCCTTGTTACAATCTCTTCAATAGTAGGACTAGTTGTTTGGGTAGATATAGTTACTAACCTTTCCAGTTCCTCCATTTGCTTAACTTTTCTTCATAACATATCTCTCTCAATCATGGATTCCCTTATCCTCTTTTCTTTCTCTTCATCCCTTTTTTGATATTTTTATCACATCTTAAGGCTCTTTCTCTAGGCTGTTACATATCATCAAAAACTTCTTCCTCTTCTCGTAAAGTGGTATCAGCATCATACATCTACAATTTCAGCATGGCCAAGAGTGTTTTCATGGGCATGTTCATGTGCATACTCATCAAAACTAGTCAATAGATCTTGAGGAAGAGGAGTATTTTTGTTAGAATTTGGGTTAAAGAGCCTTACAGCCATAGCATGACTAGAATTTATATTATCTTGTTGGATCCTTTCCCTCTCTCTTCTTTGTTTAGCTGTAAAGGCTTGGCTATTGCATTATTGACTTATAACTTCCCCCCTTTTAGGAGAAGTATTATCACTAAAAACTAACAATTTTCTTTCACATTCAAAACCAGAACTAGAATGAATTTCATGTTCATGGGTAGGATGAGAGGTAGAACTACTTGTTCCTACAGCCTTTTCTTTCACCCATTTTCCATGAGTGTTCTTTTGCAACTCTCCTATTTTTTTCTCTGGATGTTTCTTTATGTGGCCACGGGATCCTTGCATTTGTGCTCAAATCTTATTTCCTTTATCAATATTTTCAATTTTCTTCTATTCTTCTTCTTGGCTTCTTTGGTATCTTCAAACATTGGCACACACTGGTGTAGATATTTTAGAGTTGACACCCAAATTGATTGGGACAAATTTGTAGCAATTGTGTTACAATTTATACAAATTTTTCAAAATCCTTATAGACTTAGACAAGCTTTGACAAACATGGAGTGATTTTAATTGAACTTTGAGCAATGAATTTATAACACAAAAATTGGTAGGAAAGTTTGAAGTGAACCTAATAAATGGTGAGTAGAAACTTAAAATGGAATGACTCTATGAATAAACATCACTATAATTCATGGTGATCATAGAAAAGGCTTTCTGGAGAATAAAAGTTATTAGAAATATCCCTAATAGATTCACCAATCTGTTGGCAGTTTTTAAAGAACCAAGTAGATCCCACCAAGCATCTATGAATTTTCCAGATTCAATTCTTGAATAGGAGACTACTAGCCAATAGATGAGATGAAGGTAGAATGCTTCTTCTCCTGCACTTCGGGCTGTACAAAACCTAGGAGGGTGATCCCAAAATGTGTATCCTACAATTCTTCTAGATAATTATTTCACACATTTTATAACAAAGAAAATGTATCCCCATTAGAACCTAAATAGATGAAATCCTTCAAGAAATTGGCAATTCCTTAAAATAATTAAACACCTAAAGCCGAGAATACCACACAACACTAAAATTTGACAAAGGTAAATCAATTAAGTGTTTATTTATGAAATTTGTTCTCAAATTGAATGACTAGAACCATAAGAAATGAATTTAACACCTTGGATCAATGCCATATCTATGGGAAAGGAGTCAAAACATAGTAAATTGAACTATAAGGTCACCTTAACCCCAAAAAACCATGATCTTTGTGAAATTGCATTACAATTCACATATCCATACTAAAACTCTATGACTACTTATCATATCCACTCAATATGTATATTAATTTATGTTTTAATCAAAGCATTTTTACTAATTCATTAAATCAGAGCAAAAAATTAAAACATACATCAAAGTAAGATGACCATGAAGATTAATGAAATGACCATTGATTGAATTTTCATTAATAATTCACATACAAAACTAAAGCTAGAGAGACAATAGACTCAAAAGATCTTCATTATTATTCAAAAATGTTTGGAAACCATATAATTGACAAAATTCACTTGCTAGACTCAAAACATAAGATATAGAGTTCAAATGTATTCTTTAGATGTGTTCTCAATTTTCATATTCAGATTCAAAATTCAACAAAAGACCTATACTAATGGCCTTGAATTCCCTTTTGTAAGAACAAGGGAGCAAAACAAGCTTTAGGCCAAAAAGTAAACTTGTCCTATTTTCATTTGACTACTATAACACATATTCTGTTATAGTTATATTTGCACTCTCAGAGGGAGAGAAACATGTATATGAAAAAGTTTACCCCCATTTGTTGAAGAAGATACAATTTCCTTCTAAAGGAACTTTCACATGTTATAACAACTTTATAACTTCTTCTTCATCAATTGACCATGTCCATTCCTAGTCAGCAAAGATTCAACAAGGACAAAAATAAATAGAAAAAAAAGTGATTAATTCATCCAAATCATCACTTGTGTCATCAACCTTTTTGATAAGAAGAGAACAATATTCTGTGATACTTCAACCAAAGCCTAATATGCACTATTTCCAAGCTATGTATTTTTCTTCTTATTTCCATTACTCACCACATTCCTCATCATCCATACACAAAAACTTACTCAATAAAATTCTCCAACCATGAATTAAATTCATCATCAGTGGGCCATTTTGTACTCAATAAAGTATGCACTTTCGCACTATGTTGAGTGTACCTAGCATCAATTAATGCTCTGGATTATCTAATAAACATATCCATTCTCATCTCTACTCATGCCATGTTAATGTGGGAGTTCAACATGGATTAATCCATTTTAGTCAACATATCTTTAGCCTGAGGTAACCATTCCTCCAATTCGTGCTTCCACTTAGTAAACTCCATCAGCTCACCCCTATAATCAAATATTTTTGGTATAAAATTCTCTTCCATGTCCTTCAACATTTTTAATTTGTTTTCAAGTTGCATCCCCATCTTCCCATGAAAGTTGTTATCTCATTAATCATATCAATAGCCTGTAGTATCTTAGGGATGTGAGTAGGGCCCTTAGGATACTCATTCACTTTAGACATTATCTCTTTCAAGGTTACCACTCTAGTGCTCCATTGACTCCATTCAATTTGAAAATCCCTCTGAACTTGCAAATATTTGATATTCTTGTACGCTTCCCATACATCATCAACTTTATTGACCAATTTGGTCACTCTATGTCTTAGCACATCTTCAAAAATGTCATTGGCCACTGTAAGTGTCTCCAATTTTTCCTTCTTGGTATTTTCATTTTCTAACTTTAGATCTTGGTTCAACTCTTGAATTTTGAGGGACAAGTTCCCTCTATCTTGTGTGGAAAAATCTAAAGTAGAACTGGTTGGGGACAATAAACCTCATTGTGTAGTAATCAATACCTTATTATGCTCATCCATTAACTTATTATATCTTTCAAGCAACCAAAGATTTTATTTTCAAAAGCCTCCTCAGAAATAGAGGCATCAGGGTCCTTCCTAACTACATCTAATGTAATGGTAGATGATATGTCACATCTAGGTAACAAAAGTGCACCACTTCCTTTCACTAATTCTCTTGCCTCTTCCAATGAAATGCTAGATATTTCTTGTTTTATTTTATCCTCTTCTTCTTTCTTAGCTTCTTCCTACAAGGGTCAAATTTCTCCCTCACTTCTTCAATCCTTCTTTTAATTTTAGCACTTTTAACATGGATGAAAAAATCCCTAAATTCCTTGGACTTGATAAAAGCATCATCACAGATAAATTTAGCACAAGCTTTAATTCTGACATCATCATCCTCAACCTCATCATATACCCACTTTACAACCCTACTAGGGGGAACACAATATTCAATGCATCATCTCCTTCTTTAGGGAAATCTTGATCTAATTCGTACTCCATTAGGACATGCTCACCAGATTCCTCTAGGACCTGAGCCTCACCAATTTTATCACTTTCTAAGTAAGCCACTAATGGGACTGCAAAAGGTTGTCCACCATTCTTATTTGATTGCACATGGATTTATCGAGTGAAAGATTGGGCCGGCTGGCTCCTTATCTAATAATCATGGTTTTCCTTTGTGACTTTAGTATCAATCTTAGCTTGAATAACCTTCTCCAAGAAGCTTCTATCACTAAAATCACCCAGCATTAATTTTTATTTTGAAAACTTATCTTATATCTCTGAGTAAGGGCTAACATAAAAAGGGTTACTCCTTACCATCCTATCCTCTATTTCACATATCTATCTCCATGCATGCTTTCTTGTATTGAATTCCTCATCAGTGGATAAATTCCTGATTACATCCTCCTGGAAATAGAATTTATGGGTTTTTCCTCCCAATCCCCTAGATTTTCTTTTAGCCAAGATCACCCCTTCAGCATCACTAAACCTACTGACTTCTTGATTTATCCTGTAGTTGTTTAGAAGAGAGCCAAACCTCTTAATAACCTCCTTTGAGAGACAACTAAAGTATGCAAAATGTATGTAACGGTTCACAAGAGAATATTTTATTTGACCCCTAAAATATTACCTATCCATGGCATCCATCTACCACATTACTTCCATAAAAGCTTGTCTATCTAACATATAAATGGGCAACTTATGAGGTGGCACTAGGGTTCCATAAACCCTAATTGTAGTATAATTGGTATGCAGATGCCAATCTCCCTAATTGAATTTGTATTTGGTGTCCTATTCATATTATAATGGCCTTAGCATCTCCTTAACACCTTGCAAAATTCTTTGAGTAAGCTTCAAACCCAATTGTTCTAATATCAAGAATTTGAAAACATTATAGAACATGTTATAATTAGAGTGTGGACAGTGCACATCCCAAATATGTGTCCACATCTACACAGGAAAGTCATTATCCATGTCATCAAATTCTCTCAATCTTAGACAATTTCTCATCACCTTTTTACTCTTCCACAACAATAAGTGCATGAATCAAGAATAATGTCTATAAGATAGTGGACAAGTGGCATCCTTCAACTTCACCAGATATTCATGTAAGTGTTCAGCAAGGTAAGTAGCATAATTCCAAACCCTATTCTAATACTTGTGTTGAATGTCAATTGCCAAAGTCACTAGGGCAATATCCATCTTAATATCATACTCTTTATGCAAAACTTGACATATTGCATAATAGGTATTTCTAAAGTAGCCTTCAAAGTCAACACAATCAAATGGTTCCACCTCATAAGTGATTAAAGGCACACCATTTTTCTTCAATTCACACCTCTTATGATTAGGCAACACACCCTTTTTGTACCAAATTTTATTCTTCGCATACTCATTGTACAACTTGGGGAAATTAATGGGCTGAGAGGTAGATAGATTCAACTGAAAAGCCTCCATTATATAGCTCACAGAAATCTCTAGCATGGGAAATAAATTAGTGAACCTTTTGATTCTTTTGTAATTTGGATCATAACACCTGGCCAATGCTAACATCAAATATACCCCAAAAAACACATTTGGGCACACCAACTTGCCTATGTCACATGCCCATTTATTGCAAGTTGGACAATTGGCCTCCCTTCATTTGAAAGAATAGTAAAACAAATCCCAATCACATTGTGGCAATGCAATATCACAAATCTAAGAAGCAACATCCACAAAATGAGTAGTCAGGATGCCCTCACCAAGTTTTCTCTTTCCTACCTTCTTTATTTCTTGATCTAGGACTCGAGGGGGTTTCTCAAGAAACCTAGGATGATCCTTCTTAATAGTCCTTTGCTTCTTGGATATACTTGCTTCATTAGGATAGGTTTGGTCACTCTGAGGTTTAGGTTTGTTAACCCATTTCTAAGTGGGATTTCTTTCAATTTTAGCTCTAGACCCACTAGCTTCACTCATTATTACTCTATAGTAAAACCAAGGTTTCCAAGATTGTGAGAAATTATAGCCTAAGCTTCTTACAAGTACAAGGCTTGAAAAAAAAGAAAAAATTATATCCTTCTTACCTCAAACCTTATGAGTAACAACTTCAATTCCCTCTTACGAGATGAAGATAAAAATTCCAACCACAACCCTAGCTATCTATTGGTTATTTTCTTAGAACCAAACTTAATCTCAGTCCTAACCTATGAGCTTGCCACAACCCAATTATGAACTAGAATGAGGATTGTCCAACACATAAGTAAAGTAATTAGTACTTCACTTCTTCTCTTTGGGCTCTGTGAAACCCAGGGAGGGAGATCCCATGCATACTCATAATATCTTACATTTAGTCAAGAGTATTTCTTCACACAGATGCACTTACTTCATGAAAATCACTTTATCAAAGGCTTGTCAGACCTTAGATAGAAGTTTCACTTATTTTCAAGGAGTGCACTTTCACATTTAGAGTTGGGACAATGTAGTTTAAAGTATTTTGTGAATCATTCTTCATCTTGAATCTTAGGCCCAATTCAATACTAGCTCAACTAACTACAAGATAAACTTGTAACTAAGGGTAATTTTCTAAGGTTAGATTAGATTAATCAATTCAATGTAAAAGCCAAAAACCCGAAGACCTATCGAGTACAAAGGA
Organism: Sequoia sempervirens; assembly: GCA_007258455.2. Classification (NCBI taxonomy): domain Eukaryota; kingdom Viridiplantae; phylum Streptophyta; class Pinopsida; order Cupressales; family Cupressaceae; genus Sequoia; species Sequoia sempervirens. The sequence goes on from VDFB02179234.1 coordinate 71,332,721, forward strand.
ATTTAAACAACAAATAGTTATACCTGTAAATTGAGTTCTCCATGATTACCTCCATAGTACCTTCTTACTTGCTAGATGATGCTTTTTCCCTCAGATTCGTTGTACGAGCAATCTACAAATGTCTAAGTCCTACACCAAGCTTTGAAGGATTTGCATAAAAATGTCTAAAGCCTATGCCTATGACTATGATTGAAAATGCCTAAACATGCTAAGATTTGATCAAATGAAAATAATAAATGCTATGAGAAATCTAAGTGTGCCAACGATAAGTATGTAATGCGCCTATAATATGTCTACTTGTGTGTGTGTAATCGAAAAGTGAGAGGAAAATGACATTTTATAGAAAATGCCATTTTGAATGGATGGGTGAGATTAATTCATGACTAAGAACTAAAATGAGAGGTCGAGATTAAATATGAGAATCCCTAATTAGGGTTAGGGAAAATTCATTAATCGAATAGTCAAGATAATATCTCAGATAATTGGATTGATGGTGGAGAATAAATGAGATAAATTAATTAGAAAATAAAGATTTTTGAAAATCAAGAAGATAAAGACTGCCTGATTTGTGAGATTCGAAAAATCAAGAAGATAAGAGTTGGACTGAAGATCAAATTTGGAAAATCAAGAATCTGCCCGATTACTTGATTTTTGGAAGATATTAATATTTGAATTAAATTAATTCAAAATAATGATTTATGAGATAATAAATAATCTTTTAGGATTATTTACCAAATGGACTGACAAATTAAGATTGAAATGACTTTTAAATAATTTAATTTATTTAAAATGAGAGGAATATTAATCATAATTAAATAATTAAATTTAATTATTTAATTTAGGAGATAAGATTAATTAATTAAATAAATTAATCAATTTATTTAATTAAGACAATTAGTGACATATTAAATAAATAAAATGTAATTCATTTATTTAATAATCGAAGAAATATATGATTTAAGGGTACTTAAATAAATTAAGAAATTTCTTTAATTAAGAGAAGACTTAGACACACGACGATTTAATAAATAACAAATTTATTTATTTAATAATCATGAAGAATAAAAAGGACATGATCTAATTAAATAATTATGAATTATTTAATCAATAGTCGAATGTGGACCAAGGACATAATTAAATGTCATAATTATGCTAGGACGAAAGATGAAAAATGAAGCTTGCAGGCCTAGGTCTTTTTTAGGTGTCTACATTTTGTCCCTCTTTGTCATAATGTAGCATGTCGCATTGTGACAAAGAAAATAAGTCAAAAATATGCCCCAGTGAAGGTACAGAGTATCATTGCCCCCTCGAGAAATTTTCGAATTTTGGGTCGGCGACAAAAAATTTTGTAAAGGGTCCCGATAAATCAATTTGATGACCAGAAAAATAATGGCGCAGTCGGTTTCGAATTTTGAAATGTTTAAAGCAACTAACGAGGAAGTCAAAGGTGGTCAAATGAGCCTTCAGTAATAACTTTGTTTGAGAAATGTCATTTTGACTTTATAAGTAGGTTGACAAAGGGGTAAAAGTCAATTCATTTCTACTATTTACTTTGCAAATTTGGAGAGCCCAGAGCGAAAAGGAGCGTAGCGAGGATGGTGATTCTAGTGACAGAGCATCGCGGCGAGATTGTACGGACATTTAGATGGCCAGAGGGCTCAGAGCCTACAGTATGTACCCTTGTCTTGCTTTGTAATTTTTTTGTTTTGTGTGTCAAATTTAAGTTTCTAGGGAAAACAACAACTGCATCGCGACGAAACTGCGTTCGTGTAAGCCGCAATTTCCTACGCGTTCGATGCATATGATGCGTCATGATGCGAATGACTAGTTAATCTTAAGGTGGGCGAGGCGTTACGACGCATTTGATAAAAATGGTGACGCATTCGCCTAACCGAGTTGCATGTGAGTGTTGGAGAGCCGCAACTGTCATTC
>VDFB02179234.1:71334752-71381076 GCA_007258455.2 Sequoia sempervirens
CTCAAACACTAGGACAAGAGGGAAAAGAAGCTAAATCTTTCAAGGAATGGATAGAAAGAATAAATAGAGATCTTGTTCAATTGCTGATGCAGGAGGTTATTGATGAAATAATACAATGCAAAAATGTTATAGCCAAGTATGAAGCAGATAAAGCACAGAAAAATCACATCATACTTTGAGTAACTGAAGAATATATTAGGCTCAAGCTCACTTGGAGAGAAATATGAAGAATTTAAAAAGAGCACATACATCAAGTACTATGGGAGTTTTGAGAATATTAGTTGAAGAAAGAAGGAAGAATCCCAGAGCTTGAGTCATAAGTAGAAAAGAAAGAGTCAAATACTGGATACTGGAAATATGATAAAGTATATTTTATTTCAATTTTTGAATTTGCAGATTGATCTCGGTCCCAATAGGTGTTCCTCATTCTAATGTTTTGGAAGGAAGCTGGTAGCCTTAATTGATACAAAGTGTTCATGTTGAAGTATGAAGAAAAGTGTTGTTGTAGATGAAATCAAAGTATTGACTTATTCTAGAATGTTCTTGATGACAGTTGGCAGATGCCACATGCCACATTTTAATTTGTTGTTTTTGATTCTCTGGATAGACTTTTCAATTTGAACTTTTTGGGCCTTGTTTCTATAAAAGTCCATCTCTTCCTTCATTTTATTTTAAGTTCAGAATTTGTGGATGTCAAAGGAGCATAAAATTTTTAAAGATTTGTTCTTTTTTCCCATTTTCTGAACCATTCCGGCGTAAAAATTTGTATACACCTAGACATTAATTGATATCAGAGCTTAATAGATAGCTACCTATCTTAGTATATTTTGTAGTTGGTTTTGTAAGTTTGGACAAACAAGACTGTGTGTTGTGCCATTTAAAGGTGCATATAGAACCTACTTGGTGTCCATAAACGAAACCCTCTCTTTCAAAGCTTGCACTATTTTATATGTAGTTATGAAGCAATTTTTTGAAGTATAAAGCAGTTTACTCTATTTTAATTAATTCTTTGGGGCATCCATGGAGAATAACTAGGATAAACTTTTATTTTTTAGTATTTTAATACTTTGTTTTAGAATAGATGTTTAATATTTGAAAATGTTCCAAACAAAAAGAAAAAAAATGAATGGAAATAATTTTGTTGAAAATCTTTTATTTTCCATAAATTTTTTGAATGTTTAATGCTAAATCTACTTAAGTGGGTATGTGTAGGATCCTCATGGAAAAAATAGGCCCTTAAGTGACAAAAAGTTCAGAAAAATCAGAGTTAGGCAACTTGACATAAAAATTTGAATAAGTTGTCTATATTATTTCAAACATATGTTACAATAGAATTTTTAGAAAATTGAATGTAGTTTCTAAAAGACTAGGTTTGTTCAAAAGAGAAAAAAATCTATTTGGTGAAAATTTGAAATTTCAATGCAGTGGTACTTAAATTTCAGGGAAAAAATAAGAAGTAGGTGTTTTTCTGACCACCCCAACCACAATAAAATGATAATATTTTTTATAAGATTTTAGATATAAGTAGAGGACTCATGTCCCGATGTGATGCATATTTTTTGTAATTTTTTCTAAGTAAAATAATTAATTATGAATTTTTTTTCTTACAACTTTTAAAAAATATAATTACTTGTATGTCGACCACCTTAACTTGGTCAAAACTTCATGAAATTCAATTTTTATTTTTTAATCTTATGTACGCATAAAGCATAGAATGTGATGCATGTTTTGGATTCAAAAAATGTGATACCGTTTGAAATCTATAGATTTTTTTTAATTAGCCTATCAATCAGGACTTTAGTCATAATTTAAATTTAAAATTAATAATAATTACTTATTAAATTCAAAGTAAAGCATAATTTATATCGGTGGAAAGTTGAGAATCTCCTTTAAAAACCCTTTTCATTTAATCAATTTTGGGTAAAAAAATAGTCGTCAACCACATACCCATCATATTGCCACTTTGTGGCCCATCATGATCCTGCACATACCCAAGTGATAGCAAAGAATTTTTGATGTTCATGAAATATTATGTTGAATCTTTTTATTTCATGATGTTATTCGACTAATGGAGTGAAATTTTATGTGAAATGCTTATAATTCTTAGCAAAACTAGAAATAACTATAGTCCCTTTGAGATTAACAACAAATATCACATCATTACCCAAGAGCGACCCTAGTGCAACTGTGACCTGGTTATCAAAGACTTGGGATTGAATGAAAGCCAATCTTTGTCCTGTGAATGCAAAAAAATTCTTTAGGTTGTCTTTGTTTCATATCTTTCCAAAAGGATAGGCTCTTTGTGGTCTTGTCTATGGAGACTTTATTAGACCTATTTTTTGTGAGTAAAATCATCATCAACAATACATAGTCTAGAGAGCACCTGCTTGTGGTGCCTCTAGGACCTCTCTATCAATTGGTGTAGGATTAAAATATTCCACTTGTTTGAATTCTTCAACCCAAAAATTATCCAAATGAGTATCCACAAAGTTGATTATCACTGGTTCTTCTGGCTCCTTTTCCTATTCAATCATGTGATGGGCCTGGTTCCTTTGAAATTTTGACATCTTTTTGATCAATGGAAAATGTAGCAAAATATAAATCACATAGAATGCTTCCTCCCATAGAAGAACTCCATTGTCTTGATAGAAACATCCCATAATTTGGTGGGATATCCACCATTGTGATACTCATGTACAACTCCTTCTCAGGGAATGTTGCAAGCTTGTATGGAACTTTGTTAATCACTCCTATGATAGGTACTTCTCTCGAGTCCATAGAAAAACACTTTCCATAAGTGCTATCAATCTTCAAACCCATTTCCTCCATGATATTCACTGGCATCACTGGAATCAATCATGCAGTTTTTCAACAACTTCTGATCAATGATCAAAGTCAGGAAAAATGGATTAATATGACTTAGTCTTGTAGTAATTGTGGTTCCCAAGTATATCTTAGGATTTTCATCAACCACTTCTTCCACCTTATCACACTTTTCTTAATTCTTGATCACTTTCGGTGGATCGACCACCAATTTGTCACTAGAAGCTATAGCTACACTATTAATGAGGGAAACTATTTTACTTTTATGTTCATCAATCCTCATCACTTCCAAAGGTGGGATTGTAACCTTGACTTGAGATGATACTTGAAACATATCCACAAGGGTGTATTTCAGTAATTTAGGTAAGACTACTTCCTTATCCATCATTTTATTTGTTTTTTTCTCACCCTTTTCAAGAGCATGCTTCTACTCTTTAAGCTTCACAATTGGTGAAATGACTTCACTATATATCTTGGATTTACCCCCCTTCTTGTCCCAAATTCTAGCTCCTTTACCCTCTTTGGGTTTTTTCTCATCTTTCTTGGTTTCTGTCTTGGTCCCTTTGTTATCTACTATCTTCTTTTTAATGAACATGTTGACGGGTTTACCTTGATCACCATTCACAACTCTATTTCTCAAATGATAAGAACTTATTGCTCAATCACCTAATGCAATTATCATATTTTTAATTTCTTCATTTGAGGGTGTTATCAAATAAATATTAGATACTTCAAGATTATAGGCATGGCAGTCATTATCCCTCTCTTTTTCAGAGAATACTTGTTGATGATGTACACCTACTTCTCATTTTGGAATATCAACATCACCTCTACAAGGATCATCATTAGAAGAATAATCATCACAAGCAAGATCAGATGCAATCATTAGTACATTTACTATTTCATCCTAATCTTGAGAGGGTTCAAAATCTCCTTGATCATCTTGTGACTCCTCCACAGATCTTGCCACTGCACATTGTTGTGGTGAATGTGGTAATTGACATACCATGCACCATGGTAGATCTTCAGTGACATTTGTAGATTGGTTTTGCAATAGGTCAAGTGTACCTTGTGCCTAAAAATTTCTTTGGTTGTTGTGAACTAACTTTCCATTTTTCCAATTAGTATGGTGGGGATAATATTGTAACCTTGGTGGCATTTCATTCCTTTGGAACTAAGGTTTATCAATATTTTCTACCTTTTTCAACAAACTAAGAACTTGATCCAATTTCTCTTCAGGAGCTATAGCTTTACCAAATTTCTCATTTTCAACTCTAGGATTCTTCAGGGATTAAGGATCATCTCTTCTTCCTAACATGCCTGATGCTCTTTTGTTGTTCTCTATATAAACTACCATTTTGTAAGCTTTTCTCAGATTTTTTGGATTCTTATCTCTGATCAAGTAGCACATTTTTGAATCATATGCATTATAGTATGCCACTAGGAATGTATTTTCATTAGGCCTTAAATAACCAAGGACTCTATTCATAGCCTTCTAGAACCTTGCATTAAATTCTACTACCATTTCATTATGTCCCTTTGTGATATTGCTAAAATCATTTAACCTAAACCTAGGATCATTTTGATCTCCATATTGTTCTTTAAAAATCCTATAAAAAGCATCTTTTAAATCAATTCTTGCATTAGGCATGCTCCTATACCAATCTCTAGCATCTTCAATTAATGATTGAATAAAGTATTTCATTGCCACATCATCATACCAAATCTCAAAGTCCTCAACAAAACCTTGAAAGGCTTTCAAATGATATTCACCACTAAGAGCATTATTACCAGTGAACTTAGGAAAATGTTTTCTTGCTTTGTCAAGAATATGATTTGGGTACCTTGGGATTGTATCAAAACATAATTGCCTATATCTCTTAGTATACAATAGTCTTCTTCCAAAGGTTCCCTCTTCCTCATTTTTATTTTCATGATTCCTTATCCTATCATGATTGTTTTCAAGCCTTCTAGTGTCGAATACTCTTGAGTGGGGGTCATATTGATCATACTACTAGGGTTTCATAGCCCTATTTTTTAGTTGTGAGGATGAATTAGAAGGATTTGCACTAGATGAGGTATTTTCATGAGGATTTGAAGGTGATATATAGGCTTTGGGAATTTGAGTTTTAGGAGCATAGTTATTTATGGTGGATTCTAGGAAACCTAGTTTCTTTTTCACTTTTGTATTCACAACTAGTAGTTCCATCTCTTGCACTTTCTTCTGCAACTCCTCATTTTCTTTTATTAACTTATCAACCAATGAGATATAATCATTATATGGTGTGTCCTTAGAAGAAACTCCCTCATTTATCTTTATTCCCCCCATGGGTTTCTTGCCTTTATCATCACTCTGGGAAACAACATTTTTATTACTAGGGGGAGGATTAACTGGAATGGAAGCCTTTATAGCAGGGTTGGTCCATGAATTTACATAAACATTATTAATTGAGGGAACTACAAAATCCCTTGTTACAATCTCTTCAATAGTAGGACTAGTTGTTTGGGTAGACATAGTTACTAACCTTTCCAGTTCCTCCATTTGCTTAACTTTTCTTCATAACATATCTCTCTCAATCATGGATTCCCTTATTCTCTTTTCTTTCTCTTCATCCCTTTTTTGATATTTTTATCACATCTTAAGGCTCTTTCTCTAGGCTGTTACATATCATCAAAAACTTCTTCCTCTTCTAGTAAAGTGGTATCAACATCAGACATCTACAATTTCAGCATGGCCAAGAGTGTTTTCATGGGCATGTTCATGTGCATACTCATCAAAACTAGTCAACAAATCTTGAGGAAGAGGAGTATTTTTGTTAGAATTTGGGTTAAACAGCCTTGCAGCTGTAGCATGACTAGCATTTATATTATCTTGTTGGATCCTTTCCCTCTCTCTTCTTTGTTTAGCTGTAAAGGCTTGGCTATTGCATTATTGACTTATAACTTCCCCCCTTTTAGGAGAAGTATTATCACTAAAAACTAATAATTTTCTTTCACGTTCAAAACCAGAACTAGAATGAATTTCATGTTCATGGGTAGGATGAGAGGTAGAACTACTTGTTCCTACATCCTTTTCTTTCACCCATTTTCCATGAGTGTTCTTTTGCAACTCTCCTATTTTTTTCTCAGGATGTTTCTTTATGTGGCCACAAGATCCTTGCATTTGTGCTCAAATCTTATTTTCCTTTATCAATATTTTCAATTTTCTTCTATTCTTCTTCTTGGCTTCTTTGGTATCTTCAAACATTGGCACACACTGGTGTAGATATTTTAGAGTTGCCACCCAAATTGATTGGGACAAATTTGTAGCAATTGTGTTACAATTTATACAAATTTTACAAAATCCTTATAGACTTAGACAAGCTTTGACAAACATGGAGTGATTTTAATTGAACTTTGAGCAATGAATTTATAACACAAAAATTGGTAGGAAAGTTTGAAGTAAACCTAATAAATGGTGAGTAGAAACTTAAAATGGACTGACTCTATGAATAAACATCACTATAATTCATGGTGATCATAGAAAAGACTTTCTGGAGAATAAAATTTATTATAAATATCCCTAATAGATTCACCAATCTGTTGGTAGTTTTTAAAGAACCAAGTAGATCCCACCAAGCATCTATGAATTTTCCAGATTCAATTCTTGAATAGGAGACAACTAGCCAACAAATGAGATGAAGGTAGAATGCTTCTTCTCCTGCACTTCAGGCTCTGCAAAACCTAGGAGGGTGATCCCAAAATGTGTATCCTACAATTCTTCTAGATAATTATTTCACACATTTTATAACAAAGAAAATGTATCCCCATTAGAACCTAAATAGATGAAATCCTTCAAGAAATTGGCAATTCCTTAAAATAATTAAACCCCTAAAGCCGAGAATACCACACAACAATAAAATTTGACAAAGGTAAATCAATTAAGTGTTTATTTATGAAATTTGTTCTCAAATTGAATGACTAGAACCATAAGAAATGAATTTAACACCTTGGATCAATGCCATATCTATGGGAAAGGAGTCAAAACATAGTAAATTGAACTATAAGGTCACCTTAACCCCAAAAAACCATGATCTTTGTGAAATTGCATTACAATTCACATATCCATACTAAAACTCTATGACTACTTATCATATCCACTCAATATGTATATTAATTTATGTTTTAATCAAAGCATTTTTACTAATTCATTAAATCAGAGCAAAAAATTAAAACATACATCAAAGTAAGATGACCATGAAGATTAATGAAATGACCATTGATTGAATTTTCATTAATAATTCACATACAAAACTAAAGCTAGAGAGACAATAGACTCAAAAGATCTTCATTATTATTCAAAAATGTTTGGAAACCATATAATTGACAAAATTCACTTGCTAGACTCAAAACATAAGATATAGAGTTCAAATGTATTCTTTAGATGTGTTCTCAATTTTCATATTCAGATTCAAAATTCAACAAAAGACCTATACTAATGGCCTTGAATTCCCTTTTGTAAGAACAAGGGAGCAAAACAAGCTTTAGGCCAAAAAGTAAACTTGTCCTATTTTCATTTGACTACTATAACACATATTCTGTTATAGTTATATTTGCACTCTCAGAGGGAGAGAAACATGTATATGAAAAAGTTTACCCCCATTTGTTGAAGAAGATACAATTTCCTTCTAAAGGAACTTTCACATGTTATAACAACTTTATAACTTCTTCTTCATCAATTGACCATGTCCATTCCTAGTCAGCAAAGATTCAACAAGGACAAAAATAAATAGAAAAAAAAGTGATTAATTCATCCAAATCATCACTTGTGTCATCAACCTTTTTGATAAGAAGAGAACAATATTCTGTGATACTTCAACCAAAGCCTAATATGCACTATTTCCAAGCTATGTATTTTTCTTCTTATTTCCATTACTCACCACATTCCTCATCATCCATACACAAAAACTTACTCAATAAAATTCTCCAACCATGAATTAAATTCATCATCAGTGGGCCATTTTGTACTCAATAAAGTATGCACTTTCGCACTATGTTGAGTGTACCTAGCATCAATTAATGCTCTGGATTATCTAATAAACATATCCATTCTCATCTCTACTCATGCCATGTTAATGTGGGAGTTCAACATGGATTAATCCATTTTAGTCAACATATCTTTAGCCTGAGGTAACCATTCCTCCAATTCGTGCTTCCACTTAGTAAACTCCATCAGCTCACCCCTATAATCAAATATTTTTGGTATAAAATTCTCTTCCATGTCCTTCAACATTTTTAATTTGTTTTCAAGTTGCATCCCCATCTTCCCATGAAAGTTGTTATCTCATTAATCATATCAATAGCCTGTAGTATCTTAGGGATGTGAGTAGGGCCCTTAGGATACTCATTCACTTTAGACATTATCTCTTTCAAGGTTACCACTCTAGTGCTCCATTGACTCCATTCAATTTGAAAATCCCTCTGAACTTGCAAATATTTGATATTCTTGTACGCTTCCCATACATCATCAACTTTATTGACCAATTTGGTCACTCTATGTCTTAGCACATCTTCAAAAATGTCATTGGCCACTGTAAGTGTCTCCAATTTTTCCTTCTTGGTATTTTCATTTTCTAACTTTAGATCTTGGTTCAACTCTTGAATTTTGAGGGACAAGTTCCCTCTATCTTGTGTGGAAAAATCTAAAGTAGAACTGGTTGGGGACAATAAACCTCATTGTGTAGTAATCAATACCTTATTATGCTCATCCATTAACTTATTATATCTTTCAAGCAACCAAAGATTTTATTTTCAAAAGCCTCCTCAGAAATAGAGGCATCAGGGTCCTTCCTAACTACATCTAATGTAATGGTAGATGATATGTCACATCTAGGTAACAAAAGTGCACCACTTCCTTTCACTAATTCTCTTGCCTCTTCCAATGAAATGCTAGATATTTCTTGTTTTATTTTATCCTCTTCTTCTTTCTTAGCTTCTTCCTACAAGGGTCAAATTTCTCCCTCACTTCTTCAATCCTTCTTTTAATTTTAGCACTTTTAACATGGATGAAAAAATCCCTAAATTCCTTGGACTTGATAAAAGCATCATCACAGATAAATTTAGCACAAGCTTTAATTCTGACATCATCATCCTCAACCTCATCATATACCCACTTTACAACCCTACTAGGGGGAACACAATATTCAATGCATCATCTCCTTCTTTAGGGAAATCTTGATCTAATTCGTACTCCATTAGGACATGCTCACCAGATTCCTCTAGGACCTGAGCCTCACCAATTTTATCACTTTCTAAGTAAGCCACTAATGGGACTGCAAAAGGTTGTCCACCATTCTTATTTGATTGCACATGGATTTATCGAGTGAAAGATTGGGCCGGCTGGCTCCTTATCTAATAATCATGGTTTTCCTTTGTGACTTTAGTATCAATCTTAGCTTGAATAACCTTCTCCAAGAAGCTTCTATCACTAAAATCACCCAGCATTAATTTTTATTTTGAAAACTTATCTTATATCTCTGAGTAAGGGCTAACATAAAAAGGGTTACTCCTTACCATCCTATCCTCTATTTCACATATCTATCTCCATGCATGCTTTCTTGTATTGAATTCCTCATCAGTGGATAAATTCCTGATTACATCCTCCTGGAAATAGAATTTATGGGTTTTTCCTCCCAATCCCCTAGATTTTCTTTTAGCCAAGATCACCCCTTCAGCATCACTAAACCTACTGACTTCTTGATTTATCCTGTAGTTGTTTAGAAGAGAGCCAAACCTCTTAATAACCTCCTTTGAGAGACAACTAAAGTATGCAAAATGTATGTAACGGTTCACAAGAGAATATTTTATTTGACCCCTAAAATATTACCTATCCATGGCATCCATCTACCACATTACTTCCATAAAAGCTTGTCTATCTAACATATAAATGGGCAACTTATGAGGTGGCACTAGGGTTCCATAAACCCTAATTGTAGTATAATTGGTATGCAGATGCCAATCTCCCTAATTGAATTTGTATTTGGTGTCCTATTCATATTATAATGGCCTTAGCATCTCCTTAACACCTTGCAAAATTCTTTGAGTAAGCTTCAAACCCAATTGTTCTAATATCAAGAATTTGAAAACATTATAGAACATGTTATAATTAGAGTGTGGACAGTGCACATCCCAAATATGTGTCCACATCTACACAGGAAAGTCATTATCCATGTCATCAAATTCTCTCAATCTTAGACAATTTCTCATCACCTTTTTACTCTTCCACAACAATAAGTGCATGAATCAAGAATAATGTCTATAAGATAGTGGACAAGTGGCATCCTTCAACTTCACCAGATATTCATGTAAGTGTTCAGCAAGGTAAGTAGCATAATTCCAAACCCTATTCTAATACTTGTGTTGAATGTCAATTGCCAAAGTCACTAGGGCAATATCCATCTTAATATCATACTCTTTATGCAAAACTTGACATATTGCATAATAGGTATTTCTAAAGTAGCCTTCAAAGTCAACACAATCAAATGGTTCCACCTCATAAGTGATTAAAGGCACACCATTTTTCTTCAATTCACACCTCTTATGATTAGGCAACACACCCTTTTTGTACCAAATTTTATTCTTCGCATACTCATTGTACAACTTGGGGAAATTAATGGGCTGAGAGGTAGATAGATTCAACTGAAAAGCCTCCATTATATAGCTCACAGAAATCTCTAGCATGGGAAATAAATTAGTGAACCTTTTGATTCTTTTGTAATTTGGATCATAACACCTGGCCAATGCTAACATCAAATATACCCCAAAAAACACATTTGGGCACACCAACTTGCCTATGTCACATGCCCATTTATTGCAAGTTGGACAATTGGCCTCCCTTCATTTGAAAGAATAGTAAAACAAATCCCAATCACATTGTGGCAATGCAATATCACAAATCTAAGAAGCAACATCCACAAAATGAGTAGTCAGGATGCCCTCACCAAGTTTTCTCTTTCCTACCTTCTTTATTTCTTGATCTAGGACTCGAGGGGGTTTCTCAAGAAACCTAGGATGATCCTTCTTAATAGTCCTTTGCTTCTTGGATATACTTGCTTCATTAGGATAGGTTTGGTCACTCTGAGGTTTAGGTTTGTTAACCCATTTCTAAGTGGGATTTCTTTCAATTTTAGCTCTAGACCCACTAGCTTCACTCATTATTACTCTATAGTAAAACCAAGGTTTCCAAGATTGTGAGAAATTATAGCCTAAGCTTCTTACAAGTACAAGGCTTGAAAAAAAAGAAAAAATTATATCCTTCTTACCTCAAACCTTATGAGTAACAACTTCAATTCCCTCTTACGAGATGAAGATAAAAATTCCAACCACAACCCTAGCTATCTATTGGTTATTTTCTTAGAACCAAACTTAATCTCAGTCCTAACCTATGAGCTTGCCACAACCCAATTATGAACTAGAATGAGGATTGTCCAACACATAAGTAAAGTAATTAGTACTTCACTTCTTCTCTTTGGGCTCTGTGAAACCCAGGGAGGGAGATCCCATGCATACTCATAATATCTTACATTTAGTCAAGAGTATTTCTTCACACAGATGCACTTACTTCATGAAAATCACTTTATCAAAGGCTTGTCAGACCTTAGATAGAAGTTTCACTTATTTTCAAGGAGTGCACTTTCACATTTAGAGTTGGGACAATGTAGTTTAAAGTATTTTGTGAATCATTCTTCATCTTGAATCTTAGGCCCAATTCAATACTAGCTCAACTAACTACAAGATAAACTTGTAACTAAGGGTAATTTTCTAAGGTTAGATTAGATTAATCAATTCAATGTAAAAGCCAAAAACCCGAAGACCTATCGAGTACAAAGGAATTTAAACAACAAATAGTTATACCTGTAAATTGAGTTCTCCATGATTACCTCCATAGTACCTTCTTACTTGCTAGATGATGCTTTTTCCCTCAGATTCGTTGTACGAGCAATCTACAAATGTCTAAGTCCTACACCAAGCTTTGAAGGATTTGCATAAAAATGTCTAAAGCCTATGCCTATGACTATGATTGAAAATGCCTAAACATGCTAAGATTTGATCAAATGAAAATAATAAATGCTATGAGAAATCTAAGTGTGCCAACGATAAGTATGTAATGCGCCTATAATATGTCTACTTGTGTGTGTGTAATCGAAAAGTGAGAGGAAAATGACATTTTATAGAAAATGCCATTTTGAATGGATGGGTGAGATTAATTCATGACTAAGAACTAAAATGAGAGGTCGAGATTAAATATGAGAATCCCTAATTAGGGTTAGGGAAAATTCATTAATCGAATAGTCAAGATAATATCTCAGATAATTGGATTGATGGTGGAGAATAAATGAGATAAATTAATTAGAAAATAAAGATTTTTGAAAATCAAGAAGATAAAGACTGCCTGATTTGTGAGATTCGAAAAATCAAGAAGATAAGAGTTGGACTGAAGATCAAATTTGGAAAATCAAGAATCTGCCCGATTACTTGATTTTTGGAAGATTAGTTACTATTTTGAATTAAATTAATTCAAAATAATGATTTTATGAGATAATAAATAATCTTTTAGATTATTTACCAAAATGGACTACAGTTAAGATTGAAATGACTTTTAAATAATTTAATTTATTTAAAATGAGAGGAATATTAAATTGGCAATTAAATAATTAAATTTAATTATTTAATTTAGGAGATAAGACTAATTAATTAAATAAATTAATCAATTTATTTAATTAAGACAATTAGTGACATATTAAATAAATAAATGTAATTCATTTATTTAATAATCGAGGAAGAAATATATGGCGAAGGGTAATTAAATAAATTAAGAAATTTCTTTAATTAAGAGAGAAGACTTAGACAATGTGGCGTATTTAATAAATAAATAAAATTTATTTATTTAATAATCATGAAGAATAAAAGGACATGAATTAATTAAATAATTATGAATTATTTAATCAATAGTCGAATGTGGACCAAGGACATAATTAAATGTCATAATTATGCTAGGACGAAAGATGAAAAATGAAGCTTGCAGGCCTAGGTCTTTTTTAGGTGTCTACATTTTGTCCCTCTTTGTCATAATGTAGCATGTCGCATTGTGACAAAGAAAATAAGTCAAAAATATGCCCCAGTGAAGGTACAGAGTATCATTGCCCCCTCGAGAAATTTTCGAATTTTGGGTCGGCGACAAAAAATTTTGTAAAGGGTCCCGATAAATCAATTTGATGACCAGAAAAATAATGGCGCAGTCGGTTTCGAATTTTGAAATGTTTAAAGCAACTAACGAGGAAGTCAAAGGTGGTCAAATGAGCCTTCAGTAATAACTTTGTTTGAGAAATGTCATTTTGACTTTATAAGTAGGTTGACAAAGGGGTAAAAGTCAATTCATTTCTACTATTTACTTTGCAAATTTGGAGAGCCCAGAGCGAAAAGGAGCGTAGCGAGGATGGTGATTCTAGTGACAGAGCATCGCGGCGAGATTGTACGGACATTTAGATGGCCAGAGGGCTCAGAGCCTACAGTATGTACCCTTGTCTTGCTTTGTAATTTTTTTGTTTTGTGTGTCAAATTTAAGTTTCTAGGGAAAACAACAACTGCATCGCGACGAAACTGCGTTCGTGTAAGCCGCAATTTCCTACGCGTTCGATGCATATGATGCGTCATGATGCGAATGACTAGTTAATCTTAAGGTGGGCGAGGCGTTACGACGCATTTGATAAAAATGGTGACGCATTCGCCTAACCGAGTTGCATGTGAGTGTTGGAGAGCCGCAACTGTCATTCTGTGCCGCAATTGCACTCTTGAGCGATGCATTCGTTAAATTGTGTCGCAATTGACAAAATTCGTGACACAATTGCCATAATGTGACACATTTGGGTAGCCGAACAACGCAACTATCATGTTGCAACGCATTTGATGATTTGTAAGACGCATTCGAATATTTGCGACGCAACTGCCATAATGCGACGCATTTGATGTTTTTCCTTTACTGAGACCGATTGTGGTACTTGTGAAACCATTAATGCTTTTGATGTTGTTGATAGTTGTCTAGAAAATACTGATATGTTGTTCACCTTTTTGCAGAGGCAGCTTGCCCCTATCTACATGCGAGAGAGAAAATTGACCACATTTCGGTTTGCCGACCAGTTGAGCCCACGAGAGTAGCACTGATTGATGCGACTAGGGTTGTTCTATGTTGCCTACATGCCCGCCATTCAGGTGAACAGGGGATTATTGACCGCGTTGTGTGAGCATTGGCATTCAGAGACTTACTCGTTCCACCTACTGACAGGTGAGGCTACCATTACTCTGGAGGATGTCTACCAAATTTTGCAAGTGTCGATCTGAGGGGAGCGGATCATCTATGATCCTCGTCATGGCAAGCAGACCTTTCGAGTGTACTACCGAGACCAGGGTGCAGGACTGGGCATCCAGGGTTATGAGATCAGATGGGAGTTTATGGTAGATCACTATGGTCACTTTGATGCATTCGTTGCGACTTTGATTGGGGGGATCTTGATTCCTGATCGTTGAGGACACAGATTTCCTATTAGCTGGGGAGACGTCCTAGTGGGCATGAGACGAGACAGGACCGTTTATGCTTGGAGTCCTTACTTACTGTGGACACTCTACCATCAGCTGCATGATATTTCCTATAGGAGAGGAGAGAGTATCTCGTGTGGAACTACATTGATGATGATATGGGCCTAGGAGCACATATCCATATTTCGTCCACCTATTGAGAGACCACAGTTGGCTGACAGTATGCCGTATGCTTATTACTACACCGGCGCCTTACAGTAAACCCGGATGGGTGAGACAGGTTGGTGGTGGCATCAGATTGACACGATGTTGTCCTTTATCTGGAGGCCGTATCGAGACTGCAGACAGTGGGATGATGAGGCAGACCACCTGAGTCTATGCAGGTAGTACAAATATTTGATTGACCAGACAGTGCAGACCTCATTGATCATTGAGATGTATTTACCACAGCGTGTCCTGAGGCAGTTCAGAGAGCAGCAATGTGTACCTGTAGGGACAACTGAGTACGCTTGGTCTTCCAGAGAGTATGCTTGGGGACCAGCCATTCCAGTGGCCTTCGCTGAGCAGCAGATTGATGGGCTAGTAGCCCAGGCATGGGGATGGAGGGGAGGAGCAGCTGATCTCGGGATGATAGCTGATTATGACTTATGGTGGTAGACACACAGGCCAGTGCCATTGACGGATCTGGATGGGCCAGCACTAGTTGACAGACGGTCAGTTATTCCTCATGTGCCACGGGCCAGTTGAGGTGGCAGGGGGAGATATGAAGGTAGGGGGAGAGGTAGAGGCAGAGACGAAGGTAGGGGTGGTGACGGAGGCAGAGATAGAGGTAGGGGTGGAGACGGAGGCAGAGGTGGGGATGATGGTGGAGACGGCTAGAGGCGATGGCAGGATGGGCAGAGACAGGTCCGGAGGGTGTTCCAACATGTGGCGAGGGTAGCATTAGGTGCTATCCCTGAGGTTGGCGAGGAGGGGGAGAGAGAGGAGCAGCCCCGATAGGAGGGAGAGGGTGAGGAGAGACGGGAGGAGGAGGTGGAAAAGGATGTGGCAGAGGACGTGGTGGAGGTGGAGAGGTAGGAGGAGGTGGATGTGGGGGGAAAGGAGGAGGAGGTGGATGTGGGGGGATAGGAGGAGGTGGCTGAGGATGTGGTGAGGGATGATGATGACGAGGACGATGCCATGGATGAGGCCGAGAGACTCCTTAGATGGCAGATGGTGGAGGGAGAGGAGGAGATACCCTCCAGTTCAGCGTTGCCTCAAGATACCACGACAGATCAGAGGGTGGCTGATTTACAGCGGAGGTTAGATGAGAGCATGGCACAGGTCAGATCCCTACAGTCAGAATTAGAGGTAGTCCGGGTGGAGCGGGATCAGACAGTGATCCGCCAACATGATTCTGCTCAGTGGTGCACTTAGTTCGCAACATTATGCACAAGGCCTGTGGGGGACATGGCTCGGGAGTTGGCTAGAGTGAGCACAAGATTGGGGCAGTATCGGACATTGTATGAGCAGGCAGTGCCATCAGAGCGATGGGATTCTACTTTGTCTCGATCATAGTAGAGGACATGTAGTGGTCACTGATCAGGTAGTTCCAGTGGCAGTAGGAGTCACACTAGCGTCAGAGGATCTACCTCGACAGGGCACACATCAGTGCACAGGTCACATCACTCATGTCGGCATACCCTGAGTCACCATTCAGGTCACAGCCATGGGTTGACTAGTTCAGTGCAGAGGTCGGTACAGGTACAGCCACCAGTGATTGATCCCTCTACTTCTCAGAGTCCAGCCATAATGACATCACAGGTATCTGTTGCCATAGAGATGACACCGTCCTTCACAGTTCCACTAGTGGCACAGGCAGAGGTTGCGACAGGTCCCCCTATCGGTTCAGTCCCAGCTTTAGAGTTGCATCCGCCACATTCTTCACCACGAGGGGATGATGAGAGTCTACCCTAGGGGCATTTTGTTATTATGACACACTATGTATAGATTATTGAGCTTGTGAGCTCCATTTTTGAGATATCCCCTGACTTTATCCTGTGACATTCTACATTTTTGTGATGATACTATATGATGATGCAGTTTTGATGCGGCCTACATGTGTAATGTGATGCTCTTTGATTTAATGTATTATGATATGTATGATGTATGATGTTGATTTATGATGTAGCATGTATGTCCTATGATGCTTATTTATGATTTGATGCCATGATGATGTAATGCTTACTTATGTGAGATGATAATGATAATAATGTGCATAATGTATTTAGTAAATGGATGTCATGTTGTTGATTATGTTAATGCACTTGTTTGTGATTATGTATATGATTTAATGTTATGGATGATGTATGTATGGCTCTAATGCAATGTTTATATGATCATATATGCACTTATGTTTTTGAATGTCACATGATATCATCGTGAGATGGATGAGAGAAGATGACGAGACTGATGAGAGAAGATGACCAGACCGAAGAAGAGGAGATGACTAGACCGAAGAAAATGCATGTTAATTCCTAGACCAAATCCTTCAAAGCTTTATTGTAGGACCTTAATATTTATTGCTCTTAATCATCATTGGGTAGACTGTTGTAATGGCCAATAAACACTATGATATGACATAGATCAAGGTGTGCAAGGTTGTACCATCACGTAAGACAAGCAGTTACAAATAAGGATGATCATGACTCATACTAAGAGCGTGATTGCCCCAGTATTTTTGTCATAATCAACAACAAGCAGAAAAAGACAAGGACAAATCATGAAACGTCGTTGTTTCTCTAAATCCTATTTCTAGGACATCCTTGAGAAACTAGCGGCATGATTGTCAAAATACAAAAAAGAGCCCTTACCATGATATGTCATTGTTTTTCTAAATCCCAAAATCAGGACCTCGCTAAGAAACTAGTAGTCATGCGTGTCAATCATCATGATACGTTGTTGGTTCTCTAAATCTTGCTTAGTGTGATTTCACTGAAAAACTAATATCATGATAAAAACTAAAAGACAATTGTCAAGTGTTTACTAAGTGCGTCTGGATATCCATTGTTCTGATGCCAAGATGTCAGGTTTAATGATGATGAGATGCCCGAGTGTTAAAGCTTTGATGCTACTCAAATGACAAATGTCTAAATTTTCCAAATTCAGGAATGACACATCCTGAATAATATGAATGCCAAGAGAATTGATCTCCAAATGCCATGTGACGGTGATGATGACGATGCCTAGGAAGGACACATCCTAAGGCATAAATGACACAGTTGGTTCTTTAGAAAGACATATCTGAAGAAAATTGATTTTAAGAGGAGTGATCCTTAGATGCGAAGAGGATCCCACGAAATGTCGAATGATAGTGACGATGCCTAGGAAGGACACATCCTAAGGCATGAATGGCCGAGGCTATCTTTCAGAAGGACACATCTGAAGATTAACCTAAAGTTGATAGTTTGACAGGTTATGATGATTTGACTTGCTTTGACCGAGTTTGACTTGTGCTTGACTATATGTCGATATTATCATGATGATATGATTGACCTGTTGATGAGATTGTCATATTGAAATAACTAATTGTCATGATTTGTTCTTAGGAGTTTACCCATTTGGGAGTGATTCGCTTTGTCTCGAAGATATTCTGACGTGTGTGCCAGTGTAGTGTCATGAACCCTAATGGACTAACCTAGTGCGGCCTCAGGGGCTCATTGAAAAATGGCCTTGCCTACATCATACACTCAGAGACCTCGTAGTTCGACACGACCAATGACTTTGTCCAAAGGATAGAAGTTTGAATCATGATTTTATTCTGACAAACCTAAATGGATTGACCTAATGTCTTGAGGACTCAAATGTGAATCTTGCCTACGTAGCAAATGCGCAGAGACAACGTAGTTCAGACAAATGACAAAGACTGATTAATATGACTGACTTTGACAAGAGATGACAATATGTTTGCGCTTGTCAAGCATTCCGATGTTTTGTTTGTGGTTTTCTTCAGTACATTTTATGATTTTTAGGTCTTTCTTTAGGACATTTTATGATGTTTTTTGTATTTTTTCAAGACTTTTAGTGATGTTTTTGTGTTTTTTCAAGACTTTTTGTGATGTTTTTGTGTCTTTTTAGGACCTTTTGTGATGTTTTTTGTCTTTTTTAGGACTTTTTGCGATGTTTTTGTCTTTTTTCAGGACTTTTTGCGATGTTTTTGTCTTTTTTCAGGACTTTTTTCCAATTGCCAAGATCATGTGTTACATCCACTGCAGTTTCATGATAAAAATTTTGCCCCCAGTCAGGTCCAAGACTTAGCCATTCTTAAGGAACATGGACGGCATGCTGCTGGTTTACTAGATGGACAGTCGTAAGGACTTGATGTCAATCGTTTATCCACTATGATAGGTAGGGTAGAATGTGGTGGTGATTTGCGTAATAATGTCGGAAATACCTTTCATCCTAGGCCAAGGTAGACAAAGTGACAGTAGATGGCGAGCAATGATTGACTACGCATGCTGTTTGCCGCTTTCACCATGGTACTTGTCCAAAGCGCCTGTTTGCCAGGTTTTCACTATTGAATGAATCATTTTTCTCTTTACTATTTTCTTGACTTTTTTTTTTTTGGTGTCACCAAGATGCCTGTTTGCCAGGTTTTCATCAAGGCAACATTTTTTTATCATTTCTCAATTTTTTTGTATTTTGCGATTTTTCAACTCAATCCTCTGATGCTATGCGTAGAACCTACAGAGATGTAAACTGTTGATGGGCTCTATCAGTTGTTCTCCATCTAGTGTGGCCAGCTGATAAGCTCCAGAATTGAAAGAAGATATGATAATGTAGGGACCCAACCAGTTTGGTTCAAACTTTCCCAACTTTTCTCTGTCGACTTGATTCTTGGGGTTTTGCATGAGAACTAGGTCACCCATATCAAAATTTCTGACCATAACCTTTTTATTGTAGCTGCGACAAAGACGGTTTTGATATGCTTAGAGATGGTTCAGTGAATTTTTCCTTCTTTCTTCCAGCATTTCCCGCTCGTGCAAGTGTGATTGTCGATACTCCTCTTCATTAGTTAGACCCTTTAGGGAGACTCATAATGAAGGAATTTCCACCTCAATGGGAAAAATGGCCTCAGCACCAAGGACTAGGGCTAATGGAGTGGCCCCTGTAGATGTACAAATGCTAGTTCGATAAGCCCACAGAGCAAGATTGAGTTGTATGTGCCAGTCACGGCCAGTGTCATTGATAGTCTTTTTGAGGATTTTGACAATGGTTTTATTAGACACCTCAGCTTGACCATTTCCTTGTGGGTAGTAGGGAGATGAAAAATGGTGTTGAATGTGAAATTGCTCACATAACTCCCGAACATCTTGGTTTTTAAACGGACGTCCATTGTCAGTGATGATGGATTGCGGAAGGCCATATCGACAAATGATGTAGTTAAGGATGAACTTGGATATTTTCTTGCCGATAATATATGTCAATGGGATGGCTTCAATCCACTTCATAAAATACTCAATGGCGGTGATAATGAATTTGTGGTCATTGGACGAGGTTGGATGAATTTTTCCCACGAGGTCGAGTCCCCATTGAGCGAAGGGCCAAGGAGAAGTGATTGGTCAAAGTTGCTATGCTGGAGCATGGATCAAATCGTTGTGAATCTAACATTTGTGACAAGTCCTCACATATTCAATTGCATCCTTTTCAATTGTTGGCCAATAATACCCAAGTCTCGTTACTTTCTTAGCTAGAGTAGGACCACTCGAATGAGACCCGCATATACCGTCGTGCACTTTGCGTAAGGTCGTACACGCTTCGTTGGTGTCAAGACATCTAAGGAGGGTGTCGTCAAAACTATGACGGTAAAGGGTGTCACTGACGATGGCATACTTTGCAGATTTTCAGATGAAGGACTTCCTTTGGTTATTGGACAGGTTCAGTGGAAGGGTTTGAGATTTTAGGTAGTCATAAATGTTTTGACACTAGGGAGAGTTGGGACCAACAAGTTCGCAAACCATTTCTGATTCTGGGATATCATATGCCGGCATTAAAAACTGTTCTATTAAGAACTCAAATTGTGACACATTTTGAGGGATGTCCAAGAGAGAACCAATAGTAGCCATTGCATTAGCTGCCTTATTATGTGTCCTGGGGATTTGTTCAAAAGCAATCAATTGGAAGTATGTCAGGAAACTATCCACCATCCTCTTTTAGGGAAGAAACTTCTCATCTTTTGTTTCATAGTCGTCATTCACTTGGTTGATAACGAGCTGGGAATCCCCGAATACAAGAAATGTTTGAATTTTCCATTTAATTGCCATTTTGAGACCTGTGACTAGTGCTTCATATTCGGCAATGTTATTTGTACAAGGGAAAGCAATCTAGAATGCCTTAGGAATTGAATCCCCATGTGGTGTGATAAACAAGATTCCAGTGCCTGAGCCATGACCAGTATGAGACCCATCAAAATATAGCTTCCATGGTACCGCCAGTTCCACATGAAAAAGGGACTCATCAGGAAAATTAGTTACCAGTGGATGAGTGACTTGAATCGGTGCATCTGCCAGTTGATCTGCTATTACCTATCCTTTTATTGCCTTACGCTCAACATATTGTATGTCATATTCGCTTAGTATCATGATCCATTTTTCCAACCGGCCTGTTAATGCCGCCCGACTTAAGAGATATTTTAGTGGATCAATCTTGGCGACCAGCTATGTCTGGTGACTGAGCATATAGTGTCTTAGTTTTTGGGATACAAAGACAACATCAAGGCATGCACGTTCAACTTTTTTGTAGTTCAACTCACACCCTATCAGTGTGTGGCTGATGTAATAGATGGCTCATTCTTTTCCTTCATGATCATTTTGTGCCAGTAATGCCCCTAGTGCTGAACTAGTAGTCAAGATGTAGAGTATCAATGGCTTTCCATGAATTGGAGGCATGAGGACTGGTGTTGACAGTAGGTAATCTTTGATTTGCTGAAAGGCTTCTTGACATTTATCTGTCCATACAAAGGGGATACCCTTGCGCAACAGATACTGGAATGGGTGACACTTATCTACCAATTGGGCTATGAAACACCGAATAGATTGTACTCTGCCTTGTAGAGTTCTTAGTTCACTGATTCCTCTGGGTGGAGGCATGTTTATGATAGCTTTGAATTTTGCTAGATCAACCTCTATGCCTCTTCGGGAAACTATGTATCCCAAGAGTCTTCCTGATGTTACCCCGAAAACACACTTCTTAGGATTTAGCCAGACTTTGTACTCTTCAAGTCTCTTGAAAATTATGTCGAGTACCTTCAGATGATCTTTCCTGGTTACTGATTTGGAAAATAGGTCATCTACATAATCTTCCATTATTTTGTGCATCATGTCATGGAAGATTGTGGTCATAGCCCTTTGGTATGTGGCACCTGCATTTTTGAGACCGAATGGCACGACATTCCAACAATATGTACCCCATGGGCAAGTAAATTTCATTTTGTGCTGGTATTTAGGAGCAATGCAAATCTAGTTATAGCCAGAGAAACCATCCATGAGGGATAGCATCTCATATCCTGCTATAAGGTCAACTATGATGTCAATGTTTGGCAAAGGAAAGTCATCCTTTGGGCATATTTTATTTAGGTCTCGAAAGTCTGTACATACACGGATCAGCCCATTTGGCTTTGTCACTAGCACTAGGTTAGAAATTCATTCAGCGTAATCAATAGACCGTATGAATCCGGCGTCCAGTAATTTCTTTAACTTGGCCTTGACCAATAGAGCAACTTGAGGGTGCATTTTGCGTAACTTCTGCTTGACTAGTTTAACATTAGGTAATAGCAGGAGATGGTGCAGAACCAGTTCAGGGTCCAATCCTGGCATGTCAGCATAGGACCATGTGAAGTTGATTTTTTGTTTTGCAAAGAATTTATGAAATTTTGATTTCTCGTCTTCAGTTAATGACGCAGCAAAGAGGACCATCTTGGGATCTTCTGCAGTTGATATATTATCCTCTATTATGTCTTCGATAAGCATAGCCAATTTCTCCTGTTGCACGGGGAGAAAGTCCAGTCCTCCATCTTTGGGCACCTCAGAGAGGTTTTCACCCGCAGATACATCCTTTATTTTTACTATTTTATCGTCAAGAGGTGCCTTTCAATTTTCACCTAGAGACGTTTCACTTTTTGTTTTATTCTTATTTTTACTTTTGCAACTAGAGGATGGAGTAGTCTCGCCGAAGTATGTCATGTAGTCTAAATCAATGGTGAATCCTGATTTGTGGTCCCCACTGGGTATGCCTTCTCGTAATCCCATAAATTCAGCAATTGCCTCATCATTCTAAAATGTGTCCAGGGCTAGCGGTCCTTGTTGGTCCCAATCGACTAGCTCTGGGTAAACTAAGGAAATGCCATCGTCAATGTTGGTGAATTGGGGTGAGGATGCGGACAACATGCAGACGTATTTAGTGATGTTGTAGATGATATTATCATCATCCAACTTGACATCGGACTCTATCCAATATTCTCCTTCACTAGTGTCATATTCATTGTCAAAATAAGGGGTGAAGGTTTTAGAGCCCTAGTTGTCAGTGTCGTTTAATACTTCAGATGGATTGGACTGAAAGGGTTCAGATGATGGGTGTTGTATGTCATGGGAAGTGGTAATGGGACTTTGACTATTTGGTGCTTGTTCAATTTTGAATATTTGCCAAAACTGTTGTTTAGAGGTCAATTCCCCTGGTTCGACAGACAAATCATCAAGACAACAGTCACTTAGGGATCGTTTTGAGCAAAACTCCCACTCTTGGGAGTCAGTTTCGGTGAGGGTTTCCTTAGTGGTCTTGACACTTTTCAAAGCATGTACTCGGTCACTCAAAATTCCAATGATACATCAATCATCATTTTCGGGTGATCCAAACCCTAATCCAAGATACTTCAGAATTTGAAAAGTTTCGATGGGTTCCCTTCAGCCAGTTTTATTTCTTCCTAGGCCACTAGTACCATCGTAGCCTTTAGCCTTCATTATGTCATAACCCTTGCCATACTTTTGCACTAGTAATGGGGGTAGTGTGATAGTATCCTTATAGATCCATCCTGTAATGTTAGCAAGGTCTTCATGACTCATGTCTCCCCACTTGATAAAAACCATTTTCGGTGGAACTTTGAAAGTTTCCCTGGGTTCCATTCTGAAACAAGGCCGACCATATATCTTTGGAGACTTGGGTATTGTTGTTATGCTGTATGTTGTATTTAGTTTGAACTCTCCGTAGCCGAGGTCCTGGATTTTGACAGTGGATTCAGTCTTAGGGTTTGACAGAGGCGGTGGTGTGGCAGAAGATGTGGATGGAGCGGGTGCAGAAACTGATGTGAGTGTGGATGGATCAATGTATTTGGATGACAAGGAACTTGGTTTTCATAAATACCCCTTAGGTTGGTACAATATTGGAAGGGGTCGGGGTCTCCGTATATGGTTATTTCCATGTCGTTAAATGGAAACTTTAGGCATTGGTGATATGTGGACGGAACGGCTTTTAAGGAATGAATCCATGGACGGCCTAGTAAGATGTTATATGGTAGTTCCAAATCCAGAACCTGGCAGGTTGTGTCCACAATGACCGGTCCCACTCTGATAGGGAGAGAGATAACGCCACGTGAAGAGCGTTCCTCATCATCGTATGCTTTGATCACTATACTCTTTGTTGGGTCTATGCACACATCAGAGAACCCTAGAGCCTTAACCAGTTTGAGGGAGCATATATTCAATCCTGCTCCGCCATCTACTAAAACCCGTCTAACTTTGTTTTTGTGGACAAAATTTTCTATGTGCAATGCATCATTGTGATTGGTTTTAGGTGATGAATAATCTTGATCCGAGAAGGTGACATGGTGAGGCGTAGTGAGATATCCCACCATGGTTTCAAATTGATTAACATTGATGTCCTTGGGGACCAACAACTTGAGCAAGGTTTTATCTAGGATATCTTTGTGTGTAGGGGATATACGAAGCAGCTCAAGTATAGAGATTTGTGCAGGAGTCTTTCCTAGCTGGTCGATGAGGTTGAATTGACCTTTGGGTTTCCATTGCTCTGTGGTCGGGACAGGTTCTGACTGTTTAGCAGATGGGCCAAGTATGGTAATTTTGGGTTGTCTAGCGAGAGGCAGACCAACTATAGTAATCTTTCCACTTCGAGTAGTGGCATTACATTGGGGTGCTCTCTTGACCGTAATGGTATTGATGTATTCATTGTCAGTTCAGACATTATTTATAGTAGGTCCACTAGAATAGTCGTACTTGACTCGGGGAAAGTTAGCTTGATTATTGTGCATCTATGGACCTGACATGGAAGCCTTATGATAACCATGGTCCTGCAGTGGATTCTTATGGATAGTATGATCTGAATTGGAGGAAAATTGAGATCCACCTACTTCAATGAAGCGACTTTCGATAAGATCTTGTATTAGGTTTTTCAATTGTTGACAGTTAGAAGTTGTATGTCCTTTTCCTTGATGGTATTCACAAAATGCATTGTCATTCCACCATGCTAGTTTGAATTGTCCTAGGTCATATGGTTTTGGTTCTTGGAGTGTAATGACCCCATTTTGGAGACATTTCTTAAGGACTTCTTTAATGGGTTCACCCAAAGAAGTGTATGTGCGACCTTTAGGAAATTGTCTCGTCTAATGGTATTGTCCCTGGTTATTTTGACTGTTCTGATTGTTGAAAGGGACATTAGGAGGGGGTTTCGATGTCATTGTTGGTTGGTGTTGTTGTTGAACCCCTTTTAGGGCCAGTACAGGACCCACAATGTTTGCAGTCTTGGCGTCAACAACACCGTCATTTGTAACATGTTTATTTTTTATCCAGTATTTATTTTTGTCGGTGGTTGGTGTTGGTATGTGGCAACTGATCATGCCATACTATATAGCCTATGGTATACTATACACCCCAGCCCCTATCCTTGTCGGGGTCCTTAACATTAAATCAAATTTTCTTCCTACTTTTTCGCGTGATCACCGAAAAAGGAAAAAATCAATGAAAAAGGAAAAATCCAATTTTGTAGAACCCTAAAATCTGGAAGCTTCTAAGATTGTTAAAAAGGGGGTTCGGATGGGTATTACTATATGATGAAGAATGCAATTATTCACAAGATTGTAATAGGGTTTTAATGGATAATAAAAGTATTGGATGGCTGCGGTTTGGTGGATGTAGCCCAGATTGGGTGAACCACGTTAAATTCTCTATGTTAAGATTTATTCTGTGTGTGTTTTAGTTTCTCTGTTTATTAATTAAATCTGCATTTAATTGTTAGATATCTGCCATTTCTAACCCTAACAGTTGGATTGACATTTGTGTTTTTGGAACCATATTGTAATTCTCCCTTTGCGATAAGGGCTTTCTCAATTTGGACCCCTTTTTCGACTAAATCTGTGAAGTTTGTGCAACAATGTATTTGTAATGCATATTTTAGAGGCCCCAGAAGTGTTTAGACAAACATGTCAACTTTCTCCCTTTCGGGGATGTCAATGTGACATCGACTAGCAAGGCTTCTCCATTTTTGAAAAAATGGGATAAATGTCTCTTCAGCATCCTCTTACGTGAGAGTGCACAAGCTAGTGATGGAGGTGTCCATGTCGATGTTGTACGAGTAGTTTTTATGAATTTTCATTTAAGCTCATCCCATGTCTGGATATCCTTTTGTGTGGAAAACCATTCAAGGGCTTGACCCGCCAGACTTTTAGAAAAAAGTCTCATCAAGTATGTTTGTTCATAGGCGATGTCCATACAATTGGTTGCAAATTCGCGAACATGTTCAATGGGTTTTGTCTTGCCTCTGTATTTTGTGAAATTGGGTGACACGTATCCCAGAGGAAATGGAGGCATGTATATGCTCATGTTGAATGGGTATACATTTAGGTCATATGATATTTCCAATTTTTGGCCTGAAATGTATATGTTTTGAATAGTTTTTTCTACCCCCATCAGTCTTGTTTGGAGGGCATCCATAACAGGATCATTTGTGTTTCCATAGGTCAAATTGCTTGGTACACCATAGGTTCCCATTTGTTGTGCATGAATATCAGTGTATTGTGGTGGTATGGATTGTTGTGATATGTATGACATGTGCGGTTTGTCGTGTTGTTGATATTGAAAGTTATGATTGGGTGCATGTTGGTGAGTATGAACATTAGATGAGTAGGTTGGGATGTGTCCCCTAGCCATGTGTGTCGTTATTTGGGGAATGTGATGACCATGAATGTTATGATGTGTTAATGGTGCCATGGGTTGTGTTAGTTGGCCACCTTGTGCGAATTGTTGGGTTTGCACAAGGGGAATGTTTGTATTTGTACCTTGGGAGGCAATGATATGTGACTGTGTTGTCGTGTTAACATTTGGTTATTGTCCTTGGATAAAAATGCATCCCTTGCCCCCTCCCAAAGGATTTTGTGAAATACCACTAAGTGGATATGTCGAAGGTGTACTCATGGTAATAGATGTAGTTGTCAAGGGGGGGTTGTTGTGACTTGATGATGCCCACATGGCATCTATCATAGTGGTAAAGAGAGGATTGGAGTAATTTTCCCATATTGCTGAGGAGCCAAGAGTGGTTCCGCCGATTGGGATAGTGTCGTGGATGTTGTGGGCATTGTAGATGATTGTGATCCTCCAATACATGTAGTATTTATTGTGTTGGAGGTGTTTGGGATGTTGGAGGTAGCATGCATTGTCGTTGTGGTGTCAAAGAAGGTATTGCTCGTAGTGTTTAGAGGTTGACCACTATGTGACATGTTACGCATGTTGTTGTCATTAGGGTCTAGAGGTGTTGATTGTATCATGGTAATGTCGAACCCTTGGGGAAATTTGGCTCCTTGACTTAAGAGTATGGCCAAGTATCTATCTTTGTCATAAAGGACCATTGTTTCAACGAATTGAGAGGCCTCTGGGTCTTGTGCTGCTACCTCTAAGTTTTCCTCGAGTAGTTGACCGTACTCATATTTACGCATGAATGGGTCAAATGGACTGTTCGATGAGGGTGGTGTCGTCGTTAGAGGTTGATTTTTTGTTTTGCTAAATGGATTGTCAAAGGTCCAGTTTGGGTCATACGTTGGATTGTTGATAGTGGACATGGGGTCTTGCCGAAAGTTTTCCATTTGTCTTTGTTGTTTCTGAAGTCTAGTCTCCACCATAAATGATATTGCTCAAATGAAAAGGAACGACAACTAAATGTAGTGATGACACTATGCAAGGTTTAAATTCTAAATGATGACTAGGATGACTAATGTTTTTTGGATTTTTGTGAATAGGATATGCAATGTGAAGACTTAAAATGCAATTTAAGATAAGGGTACCTAAGCACGTCTAAGCTCAAACTTTGTTTTTGATTTTGGTTACTAGAGGACTTTATTGAAAATGACAAGGTGACAAGGTCGAAATGACTAGTGAATTTTCCTAACTAGACTTTTGAGTTGGAAAATCTCACAAAAGAGGACAATGACTGAAAAAGGGGTTTAATAACTTAGTCCAAAAGAGCCTAGTTTCGAAAGAAATGATGTTGCAAATTATGCTGAGATTTAAGGTGCTGTCGTAATAGTGGTTTACAATTCCTGAGAGGAACAAATTTTAGCTGAAATCACATATTTTTAGAAAATATAATTATTTAAGCCTTAAAAAGTTCCATTTTAAGGATTCCAATTGAAGAGGGTTTGATCAAATCACCTTAGATCAAACCCCCTTGGATAGAACCTCACTAGTTTTAAACCATACCTATAAATGTGTCTCATTTACACCTATCAAAATGCTGATAAAAAATCACTTTTGATTTAGATTTTGGGGGATCAAATGAATTCATTTAAAATTTATTTCAAATGATTATGGTATTCCTCAGAGCAAGCTATCCAATGAATATAATTTTAATATGTTTTGGTTTTGTTATGTATTTGTTTTTTAAGTTTTATTACACAAAGGTTTTTCATCGAAAATGAATTTCTTTGTTCTTCACATGTCAAAAAATAGAAGATTATCAAAAAAAAAAATTGAAAAATATGAGTGCACCAGATATTGAAGTCCTTGATCCAACAAAAAAAATTAAATTAAATTTTGACATATAAAAAAAAAGTTACGCGTTATACATTCGCTTGTTACTGAATTGTAATTCGTTTGACTTTGAAACTTGATTAAGGAAAAAAATATTCAATAAAAAACTATCTAACCAAGTGGAAGCACTAGATATTAGAGTTAAAAATCTAAATTTGAAAGAATTAGAATTTTATCCTTCATGGAAAAAAAGTTATGCGTTATACGGTGTGCGTCACTTTTTAAAAATGTTTTTTTCTGAAAAAAATCTATTTTCGTGGGAGATGGAAAAATGAGTGCAATTTGATTCCAAAAAATTTGAAAAAAATATTTTTAGAATCTACAGACAAAATTTGATGAGACTCTAGTTTGCACCATCTCCAAATTCCTCACAGTTTAGCCGCTATAGGTGCCTGAATGTGAAGATTTAGTTAAAAATAATGATTTCAGTGTCCAGTTTGGCCAAAAATTGTAAACCACTATTATGGGATCACCCTTTACTTAATCCTAAGGATGCAAAAATGTGAACCTAGGGACAACCTAATGTCGAATGTATGCAACTAAAAAAAATGAAGGATGAAACCTATGGTGATGAATGCAAACTAATGGTCAAGACCTTGAGCAATTTCAAGTTTGGTTTCTGACAGAATCTTCTTGGAAATAGTGTTTGACAAATGATTGACAAGATGAAGACTTCAGATTTGAATTTGTATGAATTTTTAAATTGTGACAGGAAAATGCATCGTTTGAGGTTTCAGTTGCGTCGGGGTTCAGCAAATGCGACTCGAAATCAGACAAATGTGATCAGTTTATCAGATGTGACTCAATGACAGTTAGTTGCATCACAGTTTTGCGAATGCGGCTCAGTATTAGCAAATGCGACTCAAAATTAGACAAATGCGACTCAGTTTAGTAGATGCAACTCAATGACAGTCACTTGTGTCACGACGCATTCATATGTGGTATTTGAAAGGTCGAATGCGATTAAATAGAGCGATTACGATTCAGAAAGTTAAATGCGGTTTGATAGATGCGACACAATTTGTAAAAAAGTTTGTCTTGTCGTTTTTAATGGCAAATTTGATCTGTTTGATATTGAGCGTTTTGTTTGGAGTTGTAATTGTGATAATTCTAGAAAGCACTTGACAAGTACAGTGTTTTAAAAGTAACCAAACACACATCAGATAAGCACAATCCTAGGTTAGGCCATGACAGTATTCGCTAGATTCCATGTAGGTTTCCCCAACCGCATATCTGTAGCGTGTGAATTCAGAAGCTTGGCTGCACGAGCTCCCCCTTATAGTGCACTCTCTTCTTAGGCCAACCAAGCTTTCAACCCCCACAAAACTCCCATGGCTAGCTGATCACCTCTACTACAAACTGTGAAAGTGTGGATGCCTTCACACCGATTGGTGTTGCACTAGCAAATAGGGGGTTTTTGGCTTTCTACACAAAAGTTTTTAGTTTGGGACCCCCGTTCAAGTGGCCATACATGGGGAAAGAGATTAATCACCATTAAGGTTGCACTCCAGCCTGAAGAGGTTAAGCTCAACATGGTTTAAGGGAGTACAATTCCGTCCGTATGACACATCCACACTCGCAATCTTAGGTTTTCCCTTAAGATTTACATTTATATACCGGTCAGGGGTAGCTTGGCTTTAGCTCCGTTGCCGGTTTGAGTCATGTTGGGGTGATGAAATCCCCAAGCAGGCCCAATTTCTAGAGTTGGTAACCATTTCTCTTACACCCAGGATTGCCTGAAAGCGCAAGGGGAGAGGATACTCCGATATACCAAGTCGTCAGGTAAGAACAAATAAAAACGAGTCTAGGTTTTTGATCACCAAGTTTTCACAAGGTGAGAGCATACTCCTCTATCATTTTACAAACACATTCAAACATAGAAAACAAAGGTTTGTTTTAATTGCACCAAAAATAAAATGTGAGTTATACTACTAAAAAAGCAAGCACATTGTTTTACTGTCTAGCCTTTGACAATCAAACCTACAAGACAATCCATTAGTAGTTGTAGTGTTTGTCTTCAACCCATGAATAGTAACTGCCAACAAGATGCAAACCTTGATTAGTAAAAGAAAACTTTATGCTAGGCAGCATGCAGGAAATAACTAGGTTAAAAAGAAACACAGAAAACTACAAAAGAAAAAAAAAAAAAAACCGAATGTAAACAAACAAAAAATCTTACCAGTCGAATGCGTCACGACAGAGTGATTACGTCACTCTGTGTATCAGATGCGTATCGATATTTCAAATGCGGCTTTCCTTATGTTGATTGCATCACGACAGAGCAATTGCGGCTTTTCTATTGGCAAATGTGTCACGATGCATCAGATGCGTCACGATTTTTTTAAAAAAAGCGGTTGCGTCGCTCCGTACCTGTACCTACAAAATAGTAGAAAACACAAAAACCATACGGAAATAACAAAAAAAAATGGAGTCGGGTTCACCAATGTAACTAAGGGTAATTTTCTAAGGTTAGATTAGATTAATCAATTCAATGTAAAAGCCAAAAACCCGAAGACCTATCGAGTACAAAGGAATTTAAACAACAAACAGTTATACCTATAAATCGAGTTCTCCATGATTACCTCCATAGTACCTTCTTACTTGCTGGATGATGCTTTTTCCCTCAGATTCGTTGTGCGAGCAATCTACAAATGTCTAAGTCCTACACCAAGCTTTGAACGATTTGCATAAAAATGTCTAAAGCCTATGCCTATGACTATGATTGACAATGCCTAAACATGCTAAGATTTGATCAAATGAAAATAATAAATGCTATGAGAAATCTAAGTGTGCCAACGATAAGTATGTAATGCGCCTATAATATGTCTACTTGTGTGTGTGTAATCGAAAAGTGAGAGGAAAATGGCATTTTGAATGGACGGGTGAGATTAATTCATGACTAAGACCTAAAATGAGAGGTCGAGATTAAATCTGAGAATCCCTAATTAGAGTTAGGGAAAATTCATTAATCGAACGGTCAAGATAATATCTCTGATAATTGAATCATCGGTGGAGAATAAATGAGATAAATTAATTAGAAAATAAATATTTTTGAAAATCAAGAAGATAAAGACTGCCTGATTTGTCAGATTCAAAAAATCAAGAAGATAAGAGTTGGACTGAAGATCAAATTTGGAAAATCAAGAATCTGCCCGATTACTTGATTTTTGGAAGATTTGTTACTATTTTGAATTAAATTAATTCAAAATAATGATTTTATGAGATAATAAATAATCTTTTTCAAATTATTTACCAAAATGGATTGACAGTTAAGATTGAGATGACTTTTTAAATAATTTAATTTATTTAAAATGAGAGGAATATTAAATTGGCAATTAAATAATTAAATTTAATTATTTAATTTAGGAGATAAGACTAATTAATTAAATAAATTAATCAATTATTTAATTAAGACAATTAGTGACATATTAAATAAATTAATGTAATTCATTTATTTAATAATCAAGAAGAAATATATGACGAAGGGTAATTAAATAAATTAAGAAATTAATTTAATTAAGGGAAGACTTAGACAATTAATGACGTATTTTTTTTTTTTTTGAGACTACAGGAATCGGGTAGCACGACCCCCTATAAACTGCAGTGCGCCTGGTAAACTTTTTAACGTGACCGGCGGCGCTGGCACGACACGCCCTCCGGTAATGACATATTTAATAAATAAATAAAATTTATTTATTTAATAATCATGAAGAATAAAAGGACATGAATTAATTAAATAATTATGAATTATTTAATTAATAGTCGAATGTGGACCAAGGACAATTAAATGTCATAATTATGCTAGGACGAAAGATGAAAAATGAAGCTTGCAGGCCTAGGTCATTTTTAGGTGTCTACAAAACTAATAAAATAATCATTGCTTTATCTAAGGTAGAAAATGAGTTACAACTAGAAATCGATCAGTAATATAGTTTTGATTGAATCTCAAAACTGATTGGACCATTAGAATGTTAGTTTGTAACATTTAACTCACTGTGTCTGCAAAATATCACTTCCTTATTGAATCGTATATCTTTTTCTTACAAATCAACAAACTCATTTCAACATTTAATCAATTCTTTGAAATGAAGCATAAAACTAATTCATCTATTCTTGTGCAAATGAAAAAAGACAAATGAAACTGTCATTAACAACTTCATTCATAACTTGAAAGAAAACACATAGGAGAGCAACATTTTGAAACTATAATTCTTCTTCATTTCTGATATTTCTTTGTAAAACCATATTTAAAAATTGGATACAGTATAACTTTTCATCTTAAACTTTCTTGTGATATATCTACTAGAGTACCTATTTACATTATATTCTAACTTTTGAGCATAGTATTTACTTTGACCTTGTCTAAACTCAAAATTTTGAACTCTCTTCTCTCAACCATGAAATCCCCTTTATATATGCAGGGGAGCAACAAGCACCCAACCAAATTTCAATTTCAATTTTCATTTGAGTTCATTTCAAAAACCTAATTCTAACTGAATCTTCAAAGAATTCCCATGTGGTTTCATGAGAAATCATTCATGAAGAGGGGAGGACAAAAGGAAAAAAACATGTGTAGGATATTAGCCACCATTGTCACAACATTCATTGTTTGAAACAAAAAAGATCTCATCCATATCTTCTTGAAGACCTTCCACATCAACATAAGAAAACAAAAGACAAACCACAAACATATGAACACAAATACCTCCTATGCAAATACCATGGTGTCATCAAAAACTAAAACCAGGAGGTGATCCTATTCAGAGTCATCGCATTTGAAAATTCCCGACTGCTCCTTGTCCTTGATGCAATTGGAGGGGTTACCAGTACATCATCATCAGAGCTCCCATATGGAACCAGAGAACAAATGTACTGGCCATAGTCTGAGTCAGTGTTAGCTTTAGCATTTGAAGGAGAGTCTAAAAGCATGATAGGAGAGTTGTGTTTACCTAGGAAGGCCCTATGACTCTTCTCCTTCTTCTTAGCCTTCTTCACTGGCAATGCCAGTTCCTTGCCTTTGCACTCAACCACTTCACCTGGAAGGTTCCTATTCCTCAAGTGGTAAGTACTCTACATAATTTATTTCTTCTTGTGGCCTCCAGCCCTCCTTTTACCCTTTTGAATATCAGGGGAAGCCATGGCTTCCTGCTCAGCTATGTCTTCACAACACTCAAACACACTTAGCCGACTAGACCTCCTAATCGGTGGAATTGTTGCACCAAATTTTCCCATTTTCTTTAAGACCAGAAGAGTGATAATTAAAAATATTCTTGACTCAAGACCCACAAGAGAATCACCCCAATCCCTATAATTGTAGATAACTCAAGCAACAAAATTTTTAAATAGACTAGAGAAGCTAATTTCATACCAATTCACTCAAGATGAAAACACTAAAACTCTGCTTAGGAAAACTTATAGCCCTTTCAATCCCCTTTACTACACATTCCTTACTTCTACTGTAGACTGAAAACATGGTGTGAATAAATAGTGATCAACCTGCATTAAATAGAAAATTCAAGCATGTAGAATTAATGATTCAGAACTTCTTACGTGAGCGAATTGGTAACTTATCAGTTTGGCTCTGAATATGGGTTGTTCATCTTAGAGCAATTAAAACTTCATCTAAGGTGGCCATTATAAACTTGCACCCTGAAAACAGTGAGGTTATCTCAAATGCTACCACATTCTTTTCTAACCTTGATTAATCATGGTTGATCTGAAAATTAGCATGTATTCACCAACCTAATTTATGCTTTCCATTAATATCAGAAAAGTACATAGAACTAGGTTTTCTTAGAGAGAAAATTTCTTTATACACTTCATCGCTGATCCTCCCCAAAATTTTAGGGTTCAATTAGCAATGAAGTCATTTACGTGATGATTTTTAGTCCATCAGATCATCTTTCTTTAAAACTTTATCAATGGTTCCCCAGTCCTTTCGTTGCTTTCCTTTTTGCCTTATGTGGACTCCCCAGGATCATGCCATGTTGCCCTTATAATTAATGGTCATCACTTTCCATTGATGTACGTCATATTTTCCCAACTCTATTAGCAATGTAAACATCCCTTACATGATCTTTAGCCCTTGGTTCTGTAGTCTGACTTTTGGTCACATTCATCCTTCCATCACAGATCGCTAATTCAAACATTGCACCCAGAATCCTATTTGCAATGGGAGATGTTGTGGAAGCACTAAATTTAGATGCGTAAAACCTACACAAAAAAAGTTCCATAAAAGATATCGCTCATAGGATCATATCTCATTAGGGACAAAAAAAACCCTTTAGAGGACACCCATTGTTTATCACTAATTCAGAACTCAAGTTCTAAAACAAATCTGCAATGAGCAATGAGTAATATAACATAAGGTTTTCATTCATCACTAATTCTCCTCATATATTTTGCAAGAAATTATAAATGAGAGGATTTACAACATTTATAATGTCCATCGCATATTGCTAATGTGAGAATCACATTCAGAACATATATGTGATCAAGCAATATATAGGAAATCACATTTCATTGCTCATCGCTAATCCAAGTTTATCTTTTCAATGACGATCTGTGATGAGTGATAAGAACATAAGACCAGAGCATCACTCATCACTATTACAAATTTGAAGCCTCAAAATCCATTAGTGATGAGCGATGTTCAAAGAAAACATTAGTCCATCGCTCGTCGCTAATTCAAGGTATGAACCTATGAATAAATCAGCGATGAGGGATACAACTAGGAGGGCCATCAAGACTTAAGTTGGAATTAATAAGCGCATGTTCATTAGTTGTTCTAAAAGAGGGTACTTCTCTAGGACGACATGAGAATAGTAGGCTCAAGACTTATGAGTCATGTAATACAAAGGATATAAAAGTTAGGTGATTTATACCTAGACACAAGAAGGGCCTGTCACATGATGACATTAATGATCATGAAATATTTTGTGTGACCGATAGTAAGTCATAAAAATTTACTAACAGAATAGGATTCCAAGCAACAAAAATGAACAAAACCCTAAACCACATATAAGAGCCCTACAATAAATGTAACAAATATTTTTAAGTAAAAATTCTTAGGGTTTTTAATATGGCCACTCCAGATTTTGCAAAATTTGAAAGTGCCATCACTGTCTATACCATTTCCCAAATTAACCAATATGTATAAACTAGTTCAAAGGTCAAGAGACTACTTACCCAAGAGAAAATTGGTTATTCTTAAGAATTCACCTTATTTGGAGCCTTGCTATTGTCGCTTCCCTACTTAATGAGTTCCTATGCTTGTGTCGACTATAATTGTGAAATAAAATATTGGAAAATCTCCTTAATACCCCAACATTAAAGTGAATTCACCATTAATGGTTGATGGATTGTTTTCATGAGAAAACTGAAAAATATCCATTCAGGTTTAAATCCTAACCGTTGATCCTCTGGATTTAAAACATAATCAATGATCCTCCTTTACCATCGCCCATACCTTTTATAACAATGATTTAAAATAGCGAGGAGGTCCCAAGAGTTTTCCATGTAACCACCCTCTACCCAATAGTACATCATGGACCCTATCACTCCTTGCAAACAAGATTTTGATGTGCTTGAAGGTTTTCATGAGGGGAACTTCAATTTGATGCCTTTGAACAACGCAAACCATCACATATCCCCATAATGGTCTTGAAGCTGAAAGTGTCTTCAGCACTGAGCCGATGAAGTGATGGTATAAAATTTAGACACATGGCCATCATAATGCTCACCTTTCATAACTTCCATCACTTTTCACTAAAACTTGGAAAGATCTTAAAATATTTCAGTGATGGCGCAAAACAACACTCATCGCTTGTCGTTGAAGTGAGATCGAAGGTTTGAAGAACTTCAACAATAGGTGATGTAAAGGGAAATTATAGCCCATCGCATGTTACTAAAATGAACTTTCCATCAAAGATAATTGATTATCATCAAAGCTTACGCTTCTCTGATAGTCTTATGGGAAATTTAGTGAGTGGGGGACAAATTGCATCTCATTGAATACCTCCGGATTTTTTATAGAAAGCCAACTCTTCTTTTGGGGTTTTGAGATAAGCCGATAGAAGGAAATGTAAACATAAAACATAAAAGGTGATGCGCTAAATATTTTACAACATTTCAAACCCAAATTATTCCTATAATTGATATAAATAGACGCAGAATACAATAACCCCTCATTTTTGGAAAGAGAATGAACAACAAAGGCTAAATTCAAGCATAGTGCAAACTTTCAAATCTTTCCGCAAGAAGTGTTCATTAAGGTCTGATCAAACATAAAGATTTCTTATGGGTAAAAGAACAATATTTCAAAAATCACAAGAACTTTATCTCCCAATACAACACAACACAACAAAATATCAACCTTCAAAAAAATAGAAAAGTTCGATGACATAGTCCAATTTTCCTAAGCCAGTATTCTACCATACAAGCATAAAGCATAAAAATCTGCTACTTAAACTATCTGGATACGGCTTGCAAGACACAATGTTTCATTCAAAATGACAATATAAAGAAAGAAAGCTTGAAAAAGGCCATACATTCATAGTTTCAACAAATTCTCCTCAATAGATCATGCTTTAATTATAAAATTAACTTTGAAACAAAGTTTGGATGTTGATCTGACAATAGTTTAAACCTTAATAGATATAACATGCCAGAATAAAGTAGTTTTGTAGCTTGTTTCTAAAAATAATTCTAAAAACATAATTCTAAAAACCTTAAGAAAACTAAAGAAACACTTCTTTTGACAAAGAAACAGTTACTTGGAAAAATTCTATCATCTTTCTTTCTATGTCATCACCCTCCTTATATAGCGAGAATAGAAAATACATGTCGCCTCAGCTTAGAAGTAATTGCCGCTAGGTGTTGACAGTCGATAGCAGACAATTCGATCATAGACCCTTGGTTAGGCCACAAAAGATCTTTTCTCATTAACTCTTTAGCTACTACATTAATACTCTTTATATATTTTACCAAAGATAGAAGTTCATACATGATTAGATCCTAAAAACAACAACTTGGTAAAGGACCCAATTGACCAATCACATCACTTTGAGGCACCGTCTCAAAACATCCATCCCAAAGACTAGGGAAAATAAAAAAAAGGCTAGCCAACTTCGACAAACTCCTCAATCAAATAACTTTATAGGAAGTGAAAATAACCCACAACGAGGAGATGACATGTCAACAAGGCAGAAACTTTTGAGCTTACAAATATAGCTCCCAAGAAAATATCTAACAAGTAAACACATGTCCCAAACTTTCTCCCGAAAGGAAGACGAAAGGTGAAAGCTGCACAACCACCACATGGTGCATTGCACAACTTTCTGATAATTTTATTTAAGCACGTGTGCACCTGATACCAAAGACATTTATGAAAACCAAAAATAAAAATGACGGAGGAAAAAAGAGTACTGTTATGCCGTCCATAATCACCCTATTTTGTTTTTCGATCAAAATGGTTTCCCCTTTGTTTTTGTTTGTCTTTATTTTTTTTGTTTGCGTCTTAAGATTTTTTCTTTTTCCTCCTAAGTCCTTGTTCCTTTTGTATGGTGGAAGCAGAGTTGGAATGGACATTGGATTGAGAACTTTTGAATGTTCCAAGTTCAGATTCAGTTCTGATGCTGACCCCACCCTTGCCTTGTTGGTTTTATTTGTCTCTTTTCTTTTCCTTGTGCTCTTGGGTCTGTTTCTTCCATGAGTTGTCCTTCATTTGCTTGTGTTTTGTTTTTCCCTCCGATGGAACTAAAACCAGAATTGGAACCAGGCTTAGAACTTTGTAAAAGTTTTGGATCTTGTTTTAGTTCTGATCCTACTCCCACCCGTTTGCTTTGTGTTTTTGTCCTCGTTTGGTGTCTTTCTCGGGTCCAGTTTTGATTCATGTCCCACTTGCTTTCATTTTCTTTTGTCGTTTCCCTCATGTCGGTGTTTGTTCCTTTGTCAGGATTGGAACTAGAATCACAAACGAATTTGGAACTTTTTAAAAGTCCCAGGTCCGTTTTTCGTTCAGACCCAACCCCTATTTCCCTTCATTGTCTATTTTCCTGCCACAGGACCATAATAGGATTTAGAGTTGGATAAGAGACTTGGGTAAAATTTCTTGTTCTATTTCGGCTCCATGTCCACGTTTTCCCTACCTTTGATTTCCACATTGGGTGATTACTCATTTATGTTTTTGGTTCTACACCCAACCAACCACATTTATTACATTTATTACAACCTCCTCACATGCATGAAATGTTTTTTAAACCTTAATCAAGGTTAACTAGCTCATTATCTTTATTTCCTAAGTTTTTTTAGCAAACCAAAGCCTAAGTAACTTTGAGAGGAGCATGATTTTATTGCAAAGGTGCATTGGTGAGGGGATTCTTGTCAAGTTTCAACCTTTCTTGGTGGCATCGAGGTAGGCTTGTTTTCCCATTTTGTTGGTGTTTTTGTTTTCCTATTCATGGTGTTATTACACATTCATGAGACCTTTCCCATGGATTTTTGTTTGTTCCCTTGTTTGTTTCTAGTTTTGTTTTTTCTTTCTCCCATTTTCTGATTTTCTTTTTCTACTTTTCCAATTTGTTTCTTTTTGTCATTCTGCTATCGTTTTCATGCCGTGTCCATTCTGTCGTGCCCTAGTTTTTAACTAGGGTTTAATTTTGTGGGGTCCTTTATGCTTTGAGTGGTTTTAAATCTACTTGAAAACCCTTTTGATCCTATTTTTGTGTTGATTTAGTGGTTTTCATGTTGGGTTCTTGATGCCCTAATTACA
Organism: Sequoia sempervirens; assembly: GCA_007258455.2. Lineage (NCBI taxonomy): Eukaryota > Viridiplantae > Streptophyta > Pinopsida > Cupressales > Cupressaceae > Sequoia > Sequoia sempervirens. Next base: position 71,373,981 of record VDFB02179234.1, read on the forward strand.
TGAATCGATGAGTCGCGCAAACTAGGGTTTGTGCGATGACCTTTACAATGTCAAGTTCTAAAAATTGTAAATCTCATGTTCCTCCTATTAAAGGGTGAGATTAATCCATTTTATTTAAATTTTCCTTATGGTTTCATGTGACCCAAGTCTTAAGCTCATGTGACCGCATCTTAAATATTTCTTCGTTTGAATGGTCAACTAGCATAAGTCGATCCGGGAATGAACTTGTCCCATAAGTGTTCTGCATAAGAGTTAATTCCCAAAATGATCCCACTTTTGATGACTGTTGACTATGGTCTTCACCCTTTTACTTTGGTGGAAGCGAAACCAAAGTGGGAAATGAATTTGTATCTATCGACTGGTTTCAGGTTCAGTTTCAATTTTGATTCTGGTTCTGATCTTGTTCTGGTTCTGATCCTGATCATGCCTATGTTAAAATGCTTTCTATTCCTAATTCTTTCCTGACTCTACTTTCGATGGATATAAAATTTGACTAAATATGGAGAGTTATCCTAAAGGAATAGAGAATGGTATGAGAGGTAACGTATGATGTAATAATTTTCATGCCTTTTTTGATCTAATCCAGGGTTGTATTATAGGAATAGATGATGTCAGGAGCATCAGAGGAAGCTTCTCAAAGAAGCCAAGTTGTAGAAAGTTCAAGACAAGGAACCAAGCCTAAAAAGATAAAATTGGAACAACTCCCTTACACCTTGAGGTACAAGCACCAAATTCCTACTATTACAACCAACAAGGTGGATTCAAACTAGGCTGACATCACTGATACAAACTTAGGGCCATTCAATTATAAGTATTTTCTTGAAGAAACATTCATAGAAGATGCAACAGGGAGAATGGAGAGAATTGTTCAATATGGGTTGGCACATGTTGCTCTCTTTCCTCTATCAGTCCAATATCTAGAACTCATACTTACTGTAGTTGGAGCTTACAATCCCACAACTAGACAATGTGTAGACTTGTAGGGGAACATCATCATTGATATTACTCCACAAACGATAAGGTTCATGTTTAATGCACCTACACCACAAAACCCCAGGAAACTCAATGAGGCAGAGGAACTGCAATTATATAGCATCAAAAAGGAAGCCAACAAGACTCACATGAACCAAAAGTGGATGAGAGTTGAAAATAAATCCCTAAAAAAGCTTCCTGTTAGCCTAAGAGATCAAAGTTAAGAAAATAGATCGGTGACATAGTCATGATGTTTTTCTAGAGTGTTTTGGAAGATATATTCTTCACAATTCAAGGAATGGATGTTTCCTTTCATTCAAACCATTTTGGATGGCTTGCAGAAATTTGATTGGCCAATAATTTTATCAAAGTGCCTACATAAATAGATGCTTAGAGTGAGGGAGACAAAGAGCTTCTTTATGACTTCCCATGCGATATATGTAGCTGCAAGGAAAAACATTTTCCCTTGTTTGAATGTAGTTGGAGTATTGGGAGAAGCCCCTGAACATAAGAAGGTATGGGATCACTATGATCAGTTAGCTTTGCAAAATTCTAAGTTGCATTATAGAAGAGTTAATGATGCATTCTTGTATGTCATCATTAATTAGTTAACAGGAGATGCAGGGTATAGGCCGAGTAGGGATGCCATGGAATTCATTGAAAAATGAGGACATTGGTACATCCAATACCCCAAGTTCACCTACTTTAGGTTGGCTGGTTTTGATGGCTATCCACATTTATTTCCTAGATGTTGCAATAATAGAATTGTTCTGATGGAATTCATCTATCAAACTATAGAGGTCAACCTCAAATTTTCTAATAAACATAAGCCTGATTGTCATAAATTTTCCATGAAGCTAGGAGAGTATAGTTGTGCAAACAATGTGGTAGCAAAGGTAATTTGTGATGAATTGATCTATATGAAATTGGGCTTATATAAATCTACAAAGCATTTTAATCCCAAGCACAAGATGCAAGGTTTTCTCTCTACAGTTTTTGACAAGCATTTCAATTTGTTGGAGGATTTTTGGATGGACTTACAGGAGGAGTATGATTTGAGGAGGAATTATGAAAGGTTTACCATCTCATTAATGATTTATTTTGGGGTGAGGGATGATATTCCTAACACATTATCAAATGATGGTGTAACCTTGGATCTCCAGTATGATGCTGACAATATAGGTACCAAAGACTTAGATCCAATGAATTGGGATGAAGAGGAGTCCACTGAAATAAAAAAAAATTCAAGGACAATCCTAGATAGAAGTATCTAGTGGGTGGTTATGAGGATTAAGGAGCTAGAAGCTCAAATTTATAAAAAGATAAAGGCTACAGGTACCAACCAGGGGTATAGAAGAACAAAAAGGACAGCTCCTAAGGAGCCACTGTAGTTTTTCCCTCCCAATTCTAGAGAGGAGCTTGATCCAACAATTCTTGCTCAAGATTTTCCCAAATCACAAGGAGAGGAGGCCACAACAAAATTTGGAGGGGAGGCTTCATCTCAACCTGGTGTTTCAATAACTACTGGAGGTGAAACCTCAAATTAGCCTCCTCTTACAAAGAAACCAATTGAGGAGATTCCCACTAGAACCCTTGATAAGGAGGTTGAATCCTTAAAAGGGAAAGAGCATGAGATTGAGATTTATGATGGTGATACTGATGCAGAGGCCACCCATTCAGATAAGGAGACTCTTGTGATTGCACCTAATGAAGAGACTAAAGATGTGTGTACCAAGCATGTCCTCACCTTGGAGGATCAATGGAAACTCTTTGAGGATGCTAAGCAAGAAGTAGATTCCAAAGATAAGGTTGAGGCACTTGCTAGGAAACAAGAATTTGAGGCTAAAGATAAAGAATAGGATTTAGCAAGGAAATAAAAGGAGAAGGAAGACTTGCTGCAACAACAAAAAGAACAAGAGTTGAGGATTAAGGAAGAGAATGATAAAATAGCCTTGGTGTAGAAAATTCAAGAGCTTGAAGAAGAGAAAGCTCAACAAAGAAGAGATAGAGAGGCTCTTGAGGCCAAGTTCAAGGTTGTGGAAGAAGCAAAAAAGAGGAAGGAAGACACAAAATTCCTGCAAAGAGAAAAAGAAGTTGAAGCATTGGCCAAACATGATCAAGAATCTAGGAAAGCATGGGATAAGGTCAAATAGTTGGAGAAGAAGAGGGAAGATATGCTGAAGTAGAGAGAGGAGCTATTAGAAGAACATAGAAGATTGGAGGAAGAAAGGGAGAAGATTAAAACTGAAAGGCTTACAAAAGAAGCTGCAGAAAGGGAGCAACAACAAGTACAAGAGGTTGATTCTCAACCTAATACCACCATTCTACAACCTCTATCCTTTGCCACTATTGCTTCTTCTTCCACACAAGTCATTACCACTCCTACTGCTCCAACATGGCTGAAAGTAGACCTTGAGATGAAACAAATAGTCCAACCTTAGACCTTGAATTGGGAAGAAATGATGAAGGAAATAGAGAAAGAGAGGCCCAAGAAAAAAGCTAGGGTCCTCCATTCCACAAAGCTAATAGATGGAGGTGAAATCATAGTTGAATGTGCAATCCCTATGGTGGACAAGGATAAACAAGATATGCAATGGACTGACTACCGGTTGGGTACTTTTAATTTGGGGAGACCCACGAGGAATCAACAAATAAACCTTATTGACATTGTGGCATCCTCCACCAAATCTAGGATGATCAAGGATGAACAAAGGAAGGATGAACTTAAAGCCCAATTGGATCAGTTTCATAAGTTCTTGAAGGATGTCTCTACTCCTATTTATAAACAAGTTGCTGCTCCAGAGACCCCAGTCTTATTAAGCAAGAAAAAAGTTGATAATTTGGTACAAATAAGAAGTAATTTTAGAATGCTTGATAGATGGATTGATCAGCTTAATCAAGAGGTTGATGAGCTTCTTGTTGATAGTTTTAAAGTTCATGAAGGTGCATTGGAGTTGGTGGAAGATATGAATCAACATGTTGAATTCTTGGAGAAACAAGAAGAAGAGTATAGAGAATATACCAAGAAACTAAAGGACATCAACAAGGTGCCAAAGAAAACTCTCTTGGAGCAATCTATTCTCCATGAGGATAATGTAGACTTAATTGAGAAGACAATGATCATAATTAGGTTCATATCTAAATTCATTTATGAAAATAAAAATAAAGTTCAATAAGCTAGTAAAGATTTGAATGAGTAGATTGATGAATTAAAAGTAGTAATTTCCATTTTGGTTAATATGGATATCCCTATGAAGGAAGGTATTCCTCTTGATAAATTGAAGGAGAAATGGAATAATATATTTGAGGAAGTGATGTAGAAAGAGGATGATGGTGAGGACTTGTTGCTAATAGGCTCATGGACATCAAAGATGAAGTAAAGGCTGCTAGGAGGGAGTTGATTAAATTGAAAGATATGCAAGAATTTTCCTCCACAAAATTGAAAAGAATCAAATTTGAAGATAATTGGGTGGATGGACCTATTGCAGATATACTTCAACAAGTGCTCATCAGTTATGATAAATACCTTCTTGAGAAAAGTATGCAGGGATGAGGTTGCAATGGAACATTTTGTTCCTGATGGATAATTCTCTCCTTTTCTCCCTTGTTTTGTAGGATCTAGACGTAAGTTGAATTGAAGATCTTCTAGTAGTTCTATCTTCCTCCTTTGGGTATCTAATTTTGACAACAAGTTCATTAACAATTGAACTAAAGATCAGCCAACATAGTTACTTCATGTAGTTCTAGTTCCTTGATTGGTGGATCTAAATTTGTGATTGAGAGGGATTAGTGTAGAGCTCGCCTATATGTAATTTTGGGATTCATTTTGTAAAGGTCAACAGATTGAAGAAGGATTAGCCACCTGATGAGATAGCAGATAGTGTTGTCATGGTTTTAGGATTTTATAAGTTTCCAAGAATGATACTTTGAGAAACTTTGTTTTATAGCTTTTTTGTAAGGATACTTAGATACTTTTATAAATTTTCAATACAGTTTCATGTTACTTTCAAGTTTAGTTGTTAAGGGATGATGTTAATGGATCATAGTCATTTGTATGCTAGTGAATGTTGTGCATAATTGTTTCTTATTTGATGCAAATCAATAGAAGAATCTGGATCTAAGACTATTTAATTGAATTATTTGTGGATGGAATTTATTTATATCTATTGATCTGTTAATTATGGCAATGATTTGGGTGATGTGTTTTGATCTTGAAATAAAGCTTTGATGAATGGTTGTGATTGTTGAATTTGCACTATGAATGTATGCAATAGTATAGATGATACTATGGATTGCATCATGTTATGGTTTTTGTTAGTTGAAAAAAAACTCATTGTTAAGATACATGTCTAGATGTAAAGGAATTTATATTCATAATTTTTTGTTCTAAATCCTTGTTCGATCTTTTTCTATCACACAAGCATAGTTGCGAACCAACTACTAGGACCTTGGAAGATAGGTGGTTTTAGATTAGTTATCTTTTTAAGGAGAAATGGAGTAGAATTATTCTATTTAATATTGTTGTGCTAAACTGACCATAAATAGATCTAGTGCTACAAGGAGGGCCTAAGGAACAAACTAGCTTGAATTGGGTCATTCTCACTAGAAAGGTTTGAAAGAGTTCTCAGATCTACTAAAAATCTAGAATAGTTAGTTGAACTTCAAACCCTTGCTAGACCCAAAGCTCGTAGATTTTTTATCCCACTATTGTCACCACCGCTTACTCCACCCAGGTTTCCACCAAATCCACCTATTCCACAAATGGCTCAACCAGTCCCACCACCACCCGTGGCTTTCTTCATGAATAATCCCTCTCCACTGGGGACTATTCCTGGTGGTATTACATGATATGCCTAAGAATCTAAAGAAATTTTGTCTCAAATATATCCACAGAGAGTCAAGGAGTGCTAAAAATAACATACATACATTTAAAGATGCTTATACTAATTCTCAATTAGCCCACCATTATGTTGTATGTAGGTTATTCCCCTACTCTTTGGGTGACATGACATACAACTAGTATTTGAATCTTCCCCAGGGGTCTATTCTTAGTTTGAAAAACTTAGAAAATGCCTTCATCAATCAGTTTTGGGTCTATGTAGACCTTGACATTTTCTATCAATAATTTGCTATCATAAGTAAGCAACCTCATCAACCATTACAATTGTTTAAAAAAATATTCCAGAGGATGTACCGAAGACTATAGGATCCTTACTTGGTTGCTGAAAATATTGCCATTTTAGCATATCTTAGGGCCATAGATCCCTTGATTGGTTTGTTCCTACAAAGGACTTACCGGCTGGTGGAAATTGATTCCCTATCCAAAGTGTATTACCTACTATTAAATTTCAATAGTAGATAAACTTACAATCAGGGAGTTTAGGAGGAGTTCTTCCTCCCATGGGATATCAAATTTTTCCTAATCCAACTCCTCTATTTAATACGGTCCCATGGATGTCTTATTCCCAATATGGACCCATGGTTGAGTTACAAACTCCACCTCCTCTACCATTCTTCACTAATGGGGATTTAGATTCATCCCATCAATCACAAAATTACCATAATAAAGCTAGAGGGTCAAATCCTGTTAGTCAACCATCTGTTATAAAGACTCTAGAAATTGAATGAACTATTCAATTGACTAATGAAATGGAAACTATGAAGAAGACTTCATCTTAGATGTCCAATGATATAGTCCAACTCAAATACAACCCCCCTCAAAATCAAAACCAACATAAGAATTACCAAAATCAGGGAGGGTATTCCAATTAGGATGGTTATTCCAACCAAAACTCTAACTAGAATAAAAAAACAAATCAAAACCAAAGGAACTTCCAAAATCAAAATTCCCCTAACCAAAATTACCAAAATCAAAATAGGGGATACAACCAGAGGTCCAACAACAATAGACAATGGAACATTGGGAAAAATAATGGGGGAGTTTCCCATAATTATTGGCCTGGTGATGACAAGCCACACACTACAAATGTGGTAGATCTCAATTTTAAGACAAATTGGTGTAGGATGCATGACACTGTGGCTCATTCTGAGGTTAACTTCCTAGAAATGGAGAAGATGGTCAAGATTGCACAAGATAATGCTCCATTGCAAGGCACTACCAACA